>CAUYQV010121638.1:0-21590 GCA_963574575.1 Galagoides demidoff
TGAACTTAGCTGAAGACAAGGTTATTAGAAGCTAATTAAACTTTTCTGAATTCAAATTCAATGGGAGCTTGGGGTCAAGAGAGGGCAAAAAAGATTAGTTAGGGAGAGGGGAAGGTGGAAAAGAAGAAAGATGGCGAGCCCCGTGGTTGAGAACCAGGAAGTCTGTTCAGAGTCTGAAGTCATTTGCTCTGCTCTGATGTAATCCCCCCTGCAGCTTCCTTACTCCTTCAAGGTCTTTTTCCACAAGTGTTTGCACAGTTTAGGGGGAGAGGTTTTTTCAGTGAAAAATCATCGGAAAAGGCCAAGTTCCACATGTAGGTCACCTTAATGCTAAAATGCCACCTGCAGATTAGAGGGCTGAGTCAGAAACTGAATTAATTCGTTGGAAACAGGAACACAGGCTGACCACAAACAAGCTCCTGAGGATTTTCAGATATCCCAGGGATGATGCAAATTGCCCCCAGGCCTTTGAAGTGGTATTTGGATCCATCTTGATGCATCTTCCAGGATGAGGTAGGACTCCCGGTGCCGTGTATGTGGCATAGCCTACCCAGACTCAGCTGGTCTGTCCCAGCATCCTTGAAGATCTGCCTTGCCACGGGACTGTCTATCCATAAAGCAGTGAGGCTTTCAGCTGTGTGAGTATGAAAATATCCATCACCTTCCTCCATGGCCTGTCTCTCTCCCAGCTCAGAGTCTCAGGACCAACAGGAGGAATTCTTCTGCCATTCTCCTTTCTGTCTTTCTGGGTCTCCAATCTTCATCAGGCTGTGTGTCACCATCGGAAATGGAGGTAGCTCACCCAAGGTGGTGGATCTCACTGCTGTCTGTAAGGGGTATTAAGACCCTTCCCTTAATTGCAGAACCCCCAATGGGGCTCCAGGGCATGGCAATCCTTCTCTGGTGAGATTTACTCACCTCCACGAGACCCCACCCCAGGACTAGAGGGAGCCTCTTCCTACTGATTACAGCATCCTCTCCCAGCCCACTCTACTCCCATGGTCTAAGGACCAGCTGGCCAAAAGAAGCCTGTAGGACTTCTGTAAGGTGTTCACCACTCTCCCCTCAGGACCAGTAGGGCAGCTGTGTTCCTCTAACAGCTATTTCCCCCTGTGTTTGTTTTCTCAGATGCTGCACACTAACTTTGGAATTCAAAAGGAGTTTGCTTAGGGAAGTTTGGTTTTCCATAAAGCTCGCTATCCCCTGATTCTGGTGGGGTCCCATGGCCCAAACCTGATACAGGAGCAGTGGCCTGTGGGGTGCATTGTTTTTCAGGATGTCTGAGGCAGCCCCGCTGTGTGGAAACAAAGAAACTCACATCTCCCAACACACTACTGCAAAAGAGAGGCTAAGATTGGACATAGCCTGCTCTTTTAACTCTGAACAAGCTCATGCAAAAGGTGAGCTTGCTGGATGGGGATAAACCCCCAGCCGACCCTCTTCCCCCTCACTTCCAGGTCCCTGTCCATCATTGTTGCAACCTCCACACAACTCCCAGAGCTCTCCTCTTGATACTTGTTTCCAGATGACAAACTCACTCTTGCTAAAGTGTTATTGACTTACTGCTTTTCTTTCCCGTTAGAAAGAAGTTCCTCAATAAAAGCAACAGTAAAGTCAAAGCCCTAGTCACTAAAATTGCCCAAGCACATGATACTCACTGGACCTCTCATACAGACTAGTCTGTTTATTTGTGGTGTTACTCTGATGTATTCTTTTGTTATCATTATATCAAATAGATTGGAAAGGAACTCAAGATCAAGTTTTTTTCCCCCCATTGACTCCAGTGTGTCTCCTCAGAACAAAGGGTTGGGGTATGAATAGGCTAACTGCGCTCATCAACCCCACAACCTGCAGCCCAAGTCTCACTGCAGGATGTGTAATTTAGAAGTGGGCTGCCTTGCCCCTGGCATGGTCTATTTGCCCCTTTGGAGTGACCAAGAGGCCCCAGCCATGACATCCTGCTGTCACCCTCCAGCAGGACCCTACCTACATCTTCAAGTGGCTGCAGCACAGGCAGGTGGAAGGACCTCCCCTGAAGAGTTTTCAGGATGTTGATCCACATCATTTTGCCATGAGCATAAAAGAAAGGGAAGACTTGTATTGCCCTTCTTCTTTTGTCATCATCATTCTAAGCTTTTTGATAAACTCTACAAGCCAGCTCTAATCCTTTTGTCTGATTGTAACCTAAGAGTACAGGTAAACTCTGTGAACTTTCTGCATGAAAAACTTTATATACAGAAAAAATATATAAAAGTTCTCTATCTCATGCTCTAAATCCTTTTTGCCACTCAAATGATAATGGGGAATTGCTTCACGTCCAATCAGCCTATTTAACAGGAAAGCAGATTAAGCCTTTATGCACCTTGGACTGTGAACAAACCTGCCCATCACAGGTGTGTCCCAGGCCTTGGCAATCATTCATGCTCCTTTTTTCTTCAGATGGAAGGAAGCTGTGCTCTTGGCAGGGAGAAACTAGTCGGCATGAAATTGGAGAAGGGCGTTTAGACTCCCAGCCAAACACTGCGTTGTTACCAAAAGCCCCGGACTTGTCCTCCTCGAGGCAGCATGGAGAAGAAGATCAAGTGGCTGAGAAGGAAAGAGAAGTTTAATACTTTGCCACTAAAGAAGGAAAATGGCGAACTCTCGTCCCAAAGTGCCAAATTTTCCCAAACAGAAGCAGGAACACAGCTTTTAAAAGGGAGGGCCTGCTGTGGTTCAAGTACTCCTAATGATTCTGATCATCCCATCTCTGCCATGACAGACAAAGCCATGACCTCTGCCCACCCGGGAGGCCCATCCAGACCTCAGTTGTCCATGCTCCAGCCTCCATCTCCATCTCCACCTCAGGAGTTCAGCTGAACCATTCCCTGTATCACAAAGAACAAATGACATTTTCCTGTCCCTCCTGACTACAGCCGAGGCAAGGATGTAGGGCTCAGTTTCCAAAGAGTAGGGGAGGTTTTAAAGACACAAAAAACATTTCTGCTATTTTCACAGGTCATCCTTTTGTTATAGTGTCCCCCAGCACTCGGCTTAACAGGCAGAGTACAGGCTGATTTCAGCCAGTTGGGCCCCCTAAAGGTACTACTGGGGTGACCTTGGCCCCCTGGCCACTTAGCTCTGTAGTGAGGATCTCTGACCATTCTATAGTTGGTTAAAGGTGTCTCAGCCTTTGGATGCCTGCTACAGATTTGCCCACCACTGACCCAACGCCAGCAAGCATGTCAGCACTGGAGCAACCAGCGTGTCTGGAGTTGGCAGGCTGGCTAGGGTCCGTACTGCCCCTGCTAGGTTAGAGACATTTATCAATGCACGCTCAGCAAATAGGCACTGAATCTCAACCTGTGTGCACTACAGATTTCTCCAAAATCTGCCAATAAAACATGATGCAAAATGTAATTGATAGAAACCAAAGCGAGGAGCATTCTTGAGAGGCCACCTGGGCCACCTGCCCAGGCTTTAGGCAAAACCATCCCTGAACTATGCCAGAAACATGCGCTCCTGGCAACCGATAGAGAGGAGGTTTCCTTAGGAAAAGATGCTGGATGGACTCCAAGGGCTTCCTGAATACTTTGATTGTCATTTTGTAATTATACTGTGTGATGAAAGGAAAACTCTCCTAAAGTCTGAAAACACCCCATCCCTACTACTATCATCTTCCTCCTATTCCTCCTTCCCTTCCTCCTCTGATTGTTTTCTGAGACCACTCTGAAATGAGATAAATGAGCTAGAAGGTTTCTTTATTCTCTCTGTGAGAGAATAAAGGCAGCAGGGCTGGACTGCAGGACAAGGGTTAGAAAACCACAATGGCCTCAGTTTAGCAACCTCAGCAGAAAGTACTTCTTTGCCCAGTATCAAAACACCAGTCTCAGGAGAGGCCTGTGATTGGTGCAGATAGGAACACACGCCCACTCCTTGGTCCAATTACTGCGGCTAAAGGGTGAGTGATAATGATTGGCTAGGACCAGGTCACGTGGCCACCAATGTCAGGGTAGAGGAAAAGCTTGCTGCAGGCATCCTCAAACTATGGCCCGGGCTGCATGCAGCCCACCAGGTGTTTTTGCCACTGCTGCTGAAAGAACATGACCGATGTCATCTTAAGCTTAAGTTTCAGGTTCTCAGAAGTCAGGACACAGGCACATGATGCCACCTCAGTGGCCCCTACCAATCAGACACACATGACCTCATGTAGAGGTCACTCCCTTCCCCTCACCCATAAAAGCCACCCTCCCCCTTAGAATGGGGGACTTCAGTCCATCTCGCTGTGCCAAGATACTGGAGGCCCAAGTTCCCGAGCTTGAATAAAACTCTCCTGCTTTTGCATCGGACTCTGGCTTCCTGGTGGTTCTTGGGGACATTGTGATCTGGACACAACACTGCCTGTCCTGCTTAGCAGCCGACTTGTCCTGGGGCCCACAGTCTGGCCTTCCAACGGTCTGAGGGACAGTGAACTGGCCCCCTGTTTAAAAAGTTTGAGGACCCCTGGTGCTGGATAAAGACAACAGCTACCACACACTTCTAAAGCTTCCTCTCAAAATTGCTGAAAAAATTAGAGAAAATATGTCTAAGTACCCAATAGAGAGCCTTATAGGAGACACTTAATAAATGGTCATTGTTTCCTCTATTGGTATCTTAAGAACAAATGCAATTGACCTTGCTTTCTGAAGTTGAAGCAAATAGGTACCTATAAAATATCATCGGCTGAAACCTCAGCCCTAAATTTGAACTGAGCCTGAACTCTCCTGAAGAATGGAGAATGTTTAGCAAACATTTTCCTCCAGCATGTCTAATCTTCATTCATCCTTGTACTTCCTGAGCCAAATAGGCCTGGATCGCCAGAACCATCATAAGGATGCTTATCTCCCTGACAGCGTCAGTGGTCCAAAAGTATTTCCCAAGAAAGAAGGTCCCCGGCGTTTTTCTGACCTTTACATAGAGCCAGAGCATTTGGATGAAATAGGAAAAATTCCTATGTCTGAACTTAATATCAGCCTCCTGCAATGTCTTGTTCTTAAGACTGGATTGTGTTATGTCCTTCCCCTCCTCAAAACTACTGTGAACTTCTCCAGAACCTCCCAAAGAATTAAGGACAGAGAGTTCTGGGCCCTCAGTGACAAGCCCACCACCCCTACTTCCTACTCCAGTGCCATGCTGTGGTCAATTGGATGTCCCAGAGCTCCCCAGACTCCAAGGTCACTTCCTTCTGCATCCTTAACATGCTCACTATTCCCTCTGCGACAACATGGTCTTCCAATAACCCACCTCTCAAAATCCCACCCATTTTCAAGGCCCACCCCAAACTTTTCCTACCCCCAGCCAACTATGGTCTTGACTATCTCTAATCTCCTTAGGGAATATGTATTATGCCTCCTGCTAGTTACCTTGAATGGTGGGCTTAATAATTCATTTAAAGAATATTCATCAGTATCCTGGTCAGTATCTGTGCCAGGCACTGGAGTTAGAGGGTATGTGAAATAAGAATGACCCAGCCGACACAGGGCTCATATTTCAATTAATGCATTTCCAGAATTTTAAAATTTATTTTCTTGTCCTAGCTCATGCTTCAGATAGTTCTGTCCCTAATTTGCTCCAAACTTCAGTGTCCTCAACCAGGAATTGAAAGCTTCCAGCTACATGGTCATGGTCACTGAAAGTCTTTCCCCCCACGGCACTGAGTCCCTCTCATACTCCACTGTTGCCTGGTCAGTACTTCAGTGATCACTCTGCTCCTCTTACTCAATGACTCAGGATGTCCGCTCAGCTTCCGGGAACTGGGGACAGATGTTTGGAATTAACAGATAACAGGCCAGACATGGTGGCTTACGTCTATAATCCTATCACTCTGTGAGGCCAGGCAGGTAGATTGGTTGAGCTCATGAGTTCGAGATCAGTCTGAGAAAGAGTAAGACCCTGTTTCTACTAAAAACGAAAAAATTAGCTGGGCGTGGTTGGGGGTGTCTGTAGTCCCAGCTACTCAGGAGGCTGAAGCAAGGGGATCACCTGAACCTAAGAGTCTGAGGTTGTTGTGAGCTAAGACGTCACAATAGTCTACCCAAGGCACAGAATGAGACTCTGTCTCAAAAAAAGCCAAACAAATAAAAACAAAAAACCTAACACTTAACCACATGGCTGTGTTTGCTGAGCATGCTCAGTGTGGCAGTCAAGTCAGTGCAAAGTCCTACTCTGTTATCTAGACCTCAGTCTCCCATCTGTATAATGGGACCGCTGGAGTAGAGGCTACTGATGTCCTTTCAACCCTACAATCTATGTTTCTTATTTATTCCCACTCTAGCTCCCAGAGCAGCACGCTCTGTTCCGCAAGGGCATGACTGCCAAACCACCTGGCAGAGGGAAACAAACTCAGCCGCTCCATCTCTCAGCCCAGGGAGACAAGCTGGGTTTTGAAGAAGAGGTTGAAGTCCAGAAGTCTTAGGTTTTAGTTGCTGGCTCATTCTCAGCATAAGTCCACTGTGGGCAGCAATTGAACAAATTTAATCTCTGAGGATGAAAGGGCAGCGGCCAACACTACTTGATTGAACAACTCACCCTCTGTACCAAATCTCCTGGCTTCCCTCGTCCCCGGTTTGCTGCCTCCCGGGTCCTGGCTACAGTCTCCTGGGTAGAATGAATCTCTGTCTGCAGCACCATGCTGAGTTGTCTCTGGAAAGAACCTGATGTAAGATGACAAACACAGACCTCTAAATCAGATTGTTCCAAGTGGAGAAGTTGTTTTCCAAACTGACCTCCTCTTAGCCCACTCTATTAATCATGATTTCTGCCTTAGTCCATTCCTGCCACCATAACAAAATACCTTAGACCAGGTAACTTATAAATACTGGAAATCAACTTCTCACAGCTGATTTCTGAGAAGTCCAAGATGAGGGCGATGGCAGGGTTGGTGTCTGGTGAGGCTTGTTTTCTGCCTCCAAGGTGGCTCCCTGCTTCTGCTTCCCCACGTGGAGGAATGTGCTGGCCACACTGCTCAGCTCAAAGCCTGCACCACATGGCCTAGCCCCCACCAGCTGAGCACCGTGCCTACCAAGAGGCAGCTGCGCTTTACCCTGTGCACTGTATGGACTGTTTACGGCCTTTATATTTAACTGTTTATAGTCCTCTAATTATAACAATATCATTTACTTGAGTGTCAAATAAATCAGTTAACTATGAGTGCAAAAGGAAGTTGTTGGTTCTATAAAAAAAAATTACATGAAGGAGAAAACAAAGGTAAATTCCTACAAATGTTTGCAGTTAATTTTGGCATCTAAGTGGTGGTGTTGGTAAAAAATAATGATAAAACAGAAAGATTCTGCAGTCAGATTGCCCTGTGGTGTATGTATCTTCCAGTCCCTCTTGCTTCTCTCTGAAGAAGTTAAACTGGAAATGGTAGATGAGCTACATGGCTGTAGATTTTGTAAAAACAAAACAAGAGAACACACACGCCAACCAGAAGAACCTGTACTCAAAGAAATAAAAGCCTTAACCCAACAATCAAAACGTTAGCTAGCATTGTAGGTTTTAAGTTAAAATACAATATGTAAGATAAGCCTGAATCAGTTTTGTTACTTTTCAAGTGTAGACCTAAAAATATTTTAGCTGAACATAGATGAATGGCATTATTTACTCTGGTACCCAAATATTTTATAGTTTTTCAGTTCATATTCATAGTTGAGGGTTGTCTCATAGTTTTTATTATAACTATGATAAATTTTAAGCCAATACAAAAGTAGAGAGAAAGTAGAGTGAACCTCCTGCCCTGTCATCCAGATTTTGCTGTTCATACTTCATCTTTTTCTTTTCCCTTTGTTGACGTATTTTAAAACAAACTTTAGGCATCGTGATATTTTCCTATACGGTCACAATGCCACCTTCTTGCTTAACATACTTAACAACAATTCTTGAGTATCACCTAACAACTTTATAGACTCCATTTTCTTAGATTGCCCCCACATTACTGTCAGTATTTCAAATCCCGATGTAAATACAACGTATACATTGCATTAGGTTGTTATGTCTCGCCTGCCTTTTTAAACTTAGAACAATACACCTTCACTCTTTTTATGCTATCAGTTTATTGAAGAATTCTTGCTTTTTATACACAGAGATGCGATAATTTCAAAGAGTAGCAATTAACAACAGTTTACTGGTAAAGAATTTCAAAAAGTGTCAGAACAGATCCCACATGTCTTAGGACACTTGGGGAGCTGATGCCGTCATGGCCCAGAGAAGAGCTTCTACCCCTCATGGACTGACAAAAAGAGCAAAGAATTGGAGACTGGGTTGAAAAGTTAAAGGTTTAAAGTTCTCAAAAACAAAGATTCAAGTTGTCAAGGAAATGCAGATCAAAACCATGATGAGATCCACTTCATACCCTCAGGGATGGCTACAATCAGAAAAAGATAGATAAGTAAATAAGTAAAATGTTGTTGAGGGTGCGAGGAAATGGGAGCTCCCATACATTGCTATTGGGAAAGTAGTTTGGAAAACAGGCTGACAGTTCCTCAGAATTAAACACAAAGTGATCATAGCACAAGTAATTCCACTCCTGGGTATATGTTCAAGATAAATGAATACGTGTGTCCGCCCAAAACTTATATATGAATGTTCACAGCACATTATTCATGATAGCCAAGAAGTAAAAACACCCCAAATGCCGATGATGAATGGATAAATTATCACAGTATAGCCACACAATGGAATAACATTCAGCCATGAAAAAGGAGTGAAGAACTGATATACACATGCTACAACATGGGTAAACCTTGAAGACAGAAGCCAGCCAGAGGGACATGGGTTGCCAGATTCTATTTATGAAATACTCCTAACTGACAAATCTGTAAAGACAGAAAGTAATTAGGGATTGTTTAGGGTTAGGATTGAATCAGGGAGGATTTGGGGAGAGGATGGCCAAGAAGTGTGCGAATTCCTTTTGTGAAGACGAAGATGTTGGTATTGGTGGCAATAGTTCATAATTCTGTGAATATGCTAAAAACCACTGAATGTCCACTTTAAATGGGTAAATGGTATCGTATATGAACAATAGCTCAATAACGGTGTTAAGGCATTCATAGAGAGATGCACACATGTGTCCACACACAAAGGTTTAGGGGTTCTTCACCAGGAGCTTTGAGCATGCAGGACGAGTCCAGGAGGAGTCCACTCCACAGAGCACAGGAAGAGCCTATTCTGTTGCTGATGGAAAGCATGACTCAAGGCCAGTGCAGGCCACCCACGGAGAGCCCAGGGGCATCCTTCCCTAGCCCCAACAGTCTTCTGGAGCTGGTTGATCCTGGGTTATGAACTAGATGACCTCTTGACCCTGATTGCAGTAATAAGGCGGGAGGAAACCCCAGGGGAACAAGAAGTAGAGCTCATTCTCAGTTTTGCTCATGGCTGATCCCTTCCAGGCCTGGGTTCCCCTTGTTTTCCTGCCGGCCTTCACGAGACGCAGATCCAGCTGCTTCCCACTTAGGGGAGCAGAAGGAGGGGAAGAGGCTGCCAGTCAGCATGGCCGCCATGGCAGCCCTGTGCCCCTGATAAACTGAGACATACATAGACAGGCAGCCAAAAGCAGGCAGCCGGGCAGGGCTGCAGTTTGTGGAGTGTGCCGCCACGGTGGGGGCCTCAAGCAACACCCAGCCTGAGGTTATGGCCGAGGAGCAGCGGGATGGGACACAGAGGTTGCCTTGCCTGATCTTGAAAGTCTTCTTCAGGCTGCTCAGACAGCTGCTCTTGTCAGAAATGGGCCCACACATTTCCAATTACCCCTCTGGCCACAGGATCCTGTGCTCATTTGGCAAAGAACTAGGTCTCAGGAGAGGCATGTGGCCGGGCGGAAATTGCACAGCTCAACTGGGTCTGGAGAAAGCTCCATTTAAGGCAGGGCAGCAGGTGGGGGTGACGGTGGGTGGGCCAGATCCCCTCAGGGCTGTGAGGATGCTCCTGAGACACTAGTCCCCCTCCTGGCTCCCTCCCTCCTTACTCCCACTATTTCCAAGTCTTGGACCCACTCGGAGGAAAAGTGGCCACAGGCCACAATCCCTTCTTGGCAGCTCCAAGGGAACAGGTAAATAAACAGAGAGAAGAAAAGCATCAATAAGAGACAGTACAACTTACAAAGCCTGTGTTTCCAGGGAGAAGAATCCAGAGAAAACATAAAATGGTTATCAGGAGTATCAGGAGCCCCCAGCTGAGAAGCTAAAGAACTGGTCTCTTCCACCCTGGGGAAACTGACATACCACCCCTTGTTCTTTCTGCCTCCAGCCCTGAGACGCCAGGCACCATCCTTTTTCTCTGGGATCCATGACAGTTTCTCTGCACATCTGGCCTCCAGCATCTATCTCTCTTCGGTCCCTTCATCTTGCCCCATCCTTCCCACACAGTGCCCAGGCCCTGCAGGCGGGCATGCAGCAGTTAGTATCCTTGCTGTTTGGTGTGGGCAAGTCTCTTAACCACCATCCATCCCAATTCTGCTTCTCCTGTCCCGGGAGTAACAACAATCCCCACATCATGGGGTTGTGGTGAAAGTTAAACGAGAAAATGTATGCACCCAGCACCGTTTCTTTTCTTATCTCCCTCATCTCCTTTCTTTTTGTTCTTCCTACAATCTTTTCTTCTTCCCCTTAAACTTTCCCAGGCCCAAAGGCCATCTCAGCATCAGTGGTAACCTGGATGCCCCGTTCACAGCTGATTTGCGGAGTGCTGTGCAATGCACTTCTGATCCACCCCAGCCCTCAGGCCTGCCGATCTCTGGAGCACCCTGCACTGCTCTCTCCAGCCTTGCCTCAGGCACGGGAAAGGGGTCTTGGCACAGTGTGGCAGCCATCACCAGCAGCCACACTCTGGCTTCCAGCAACTTCTGTACTGATGACATTCACCACATAGAACACAGAAACAAGGTGCTTCTTTGCTGCTTTTCAAACCCTGGGCCGTCATCCTCCAGAGCTGGCTGATTCCTGCAAAAGACGAAAGGCTAGTTGTCTTCCTCTCTAATTTCTTCTAATGTAAGTGCAACAGAAGTGTGTCAATGTCCTGTGACTGCTATATGGACCCATTTCAGGTCTCTCTGAAGCACCCACGTAGGCAGTAAGGGATGGGAGGTGTTCTTTGGTCAATTCTACAACTCCATAAATAAGAATCCAACCTGTCATATTGGGTTCATCACATTAGAACCCACACATCACAGAGTAGCAGCCAGGCCTGTCACTTTGCTCCAGTGGGAGGCATCGTCCTGGGGAGAGGGTGATCATCGCCTCCAGGTGCCTAGAAGTTGCTTAGAAAGCCCCAGCTCTGCAAGGAACACCCACCAACTAGGTTTCATCACGCAGCCTGCTGGCACGAGGTCTCTCAACTGCATGGCGATCTCGGGCCAGCTGGTCCGAGGCAGCCTGTCCTGCCTTTACCCTATGCCTGCAGCGTGGGCCTCAGTGGTCAGTGGAGGCCTCTTCCTGAGCTTCTGGAGCAGCTTTCTGCATGTGCTGTGTGGGTGTGAGGAGTGCTCCACCAAGGAGGGGAGGGCAAGGGAGCAGCAAGGGGAGAGAGAGACACAGAGAGAGACTGATTGTATAGTCGATATATTTAGAAAATGTGCCATAGTATATTGCTCTCTAACTGCTGTCCCCACCTTTTTGGGGTTCCAACAGTCCACTGGCCGATGAGAAATGAGAGGCCCTGTTTAAGGGTGGCTTGCGCCTGTAATCCTAACACTCTGGAAGCCTGAGGCAGGAGGATCACTGGAGCTCAGGAATTGAAGACCAGCCTGAGCAAGAGCAAGACCCCATCTCTACTAAAAATAGGAAAACTAGCCGGGCACTGTGGCGGGCGTCTGTGGTCCCAGCTATTCAGGAGGCTGAAATAAGAGGATCACTTGAACCAAGAGTTTGAGGTTGCTGTGAGCTATGATGACATGGCACCCTACCCAGGGTGACAGAGTGAGACTCTGTCTCAAAAATCAATCAATCGATTAATAAATAAATAAAACAAGTATCCAATTCCTCTTTTCCAATTCTTTTGGGCATATACTGAAGAGTGAAATTGCTGGGCCATATGCTAATTCTATTTAATAGATTGAAGCACTCCAAACTATTCCCCACAGTGGAAGAGTTTACATTAAAAAAAGAAAATTAGAGAAACCCCCTCCTATAAGTTAAATCTACTTTGTTTGCTCAGTGCACTTATTTCCATGTGGCACCTGGACATCTGAACCCCAGCACCAGCCAGGACCCAGCAGGACGGGGTAGAACCCGTGAGAGGGGTAACTGGGCAGAAGTTAAGGAGGGGCCATTCACAAAGATGAGAAGGGATTAAGACTCCCAGGAACCAGCCACAGTGGGAGGTGACCAGTTTTCAGGATCTGGAAAGAATCTGGGAGGGAGGGTCGCCCAACAGGGGCTGCGCCTCAGGCAGAAAAATGGAGCCGCAGCCACCCAGGGCCTCAAGAAAGATCCGAATTCACTTTCCTTCGGTGTTGAGTCTCTTGCCAGGGCCTCCCTTGGCCAAACCCAATCAGCAGCAGAGGTTAAACCCTGGGGCACCAAGGATGCTGGAGAGTGAGGCAAACCCATCTAGAGGGGCGCGTGTAGAAGACTCAGTGCTCCAGCTTTGATTAGAAAATGAAGTTGCATTTCTTTACTTAAGGTCCAGATGCCAACAACTCTGAGCTCCTACCACCCCCAGATCAGTCTTTTCTCCTCAACCCCAGAAGAAAATATGTCCACCCAACTTCCTCTACGGGTAGGACATAAGCCCTAGGCCCTTGCCTGCCCCCGGCTTTTGGCAGGATCTGCAATATAATATTAAATCACATTCATTCCCTTCAAATCCAAGTCATATGGGCTAAGAGAGGATAATCTTAGAGATTCTGGGAATTTCCTGGCCCCTCATCCACAAAGCCACAGATATATCTGTCTTCTTAGTAAAATGATCTCCTGCCAGCCTTCTGGCCATGAGTATAATGTCCTAGAATTCCAGAACCCGTTAGAAAAGGGGGCTGCTTCTGTGTCCTTTCCCTAGACACTGAATTAGGTAACACGTCTTGACCTTATAGACAGAACATAATGTTGTATCAGATGTCTAGATTCTATGTGAGTTAGAGATAAGGAGGTGTGAAAGTAAACAGAAGAATTCATTCTAAGTCATGAGAGTTTGCTTTCCAAATTTCATCACTATTTTGGCCAAAAGCTTGAGCCATTTCTTACCCCGAAAGGCACTGTCTGTCCTTCAGTGGCACTGATTTTGTAATTTTGCGAGCTTTAGAGTCTGAATTTCCACTCATTGTATCATCTAGTGTTACTAATCCTGTCTAACTGGTTGTGAAATTTACTGCCGACTTCCAGGCACCCCCCCCCCCAAGAGTAGGACAAATAGGTGCCGAGAGACAGCTTGGTATGCTGAAAATTATAATTCTTAAAGACTTATCACCAACATTTCAAGGTTTGAGCCCAGAAACCCAATTTGAAGAATCCTAGCTATTTAGTCAAAGGCCACAGTTCTCAGAACTGCTTTGGCTGGTGTGGGGATATGTACGAATCAACTCCCACCTCCTTCACCTCCAACGTGTGGTGACATCTATTTAATGTGTATTCGTAGTGAGGATGCCTTTCAGAGGGTTTTCCCCTGAAGGAGAAGGAAATGCGGGAGGCTAACATCACCCAGTGTGTCAGGAACTTTGGGGGTGAAAACATCAGGGGATCGTATTAGTGAGAGTGTTTTCGGCTGCAAGTAATGGACAACATGAAGGCAAAAAGCATGGCACAGCAAGGGAAATTTCTTACTTTGCATAAGAGAAGGCCCTGCTCCGATGTGATAGGACAGTTCTCAGCTTAGCCACCTCATCACAAACCCAGCTTCCTTCGGCGTTTCTGCTTTGCCATCAGTGCTAATCTGTCGGCTTGTCCTCAGAGATGTGGTTGTAAAGGATCAGCCACTGTTGGGTCACATAAAAACATAACAATATCAATTTTTTTCAAAGTTCCTGTGTCTCTCTTTAAGAAGGAAGGAAGTCATCTTTCTCAGACAATGTTAGGAGACACCTCCTATTTCTTAGTGGCCAGAATTGCCCCACACGTTCAGGCAAGAGGAACAAGGTCACTCCGATTGGCATAAATCCATCAAGACCTGCCCTCTGGAAGCTGGAGATGGTCTCGGCCTCCCCTCGGAATACAGGGGCCTCATTGAAGAGGAGAGAGTAAAGGAAACTGGAGTTCATCTAAAATACGGATGCCTCCCCCATGCCCGTGGGAGAGGCTCCCTAACAGTGCCCACTGCAGGAATCTAGCCAAGTGCCTGAGAAAGCGCAGCTGGGGTGAAGCCTCTGGTAGAACAGAAGCTGATGGGCAGTCTATGGAGCTCGGCAGGTGTTTCCCCAGGGAATGCGGCCTCCTCCACACACACGTGAGAGGAGCTCTATTCCAGGAAACCAGATGGAAAACAAAGACAGATCCAGCGAATGTTCTCTTGGTATGTGTTTGCAAATGCAAAATAATTTTAGATTTTTATCTGTATAAATATCTTAGAGATCTAAAAAAGAGCAAAACGGATGAAGAAGGTAGAATTCTCCATGTCAAGTACTCAGAGCTCTCTGACCTCGCTTTCCCGGCTCCTCAGCATGAGTCTTCTAGATATTCTCAATCATGAGACAACTATGTGTCAGACTAATTCCCCATTCTTAATAAACTTCCAGTTGAGAACAGAGGTCCCTGCACCTACGAGGCAGCCAGGAGCTTTCCAGCGAAGTTTCCACATCATTATAAACAGTCTACAGGAGAAAGGACACGTTTGCTTTCCTAGGTCACAGCCAGTACTGCTGCTTCAGGTGGCTGGAGAACCGACTTGTTATTCTCCTCCCACCACACACCTGCTGATATGGCTCAGTTGTGTGGCTTCTCCAAATGTCAGGTTGAAATTCCATCCCCAGTGTTGGAGGTGGTGCCTGGTGGAAGGTGTTTGGGTCATGGGCACGGATCCCTCACGGATGTCTTGGCGCCCTCCCCACTGCAATGAGTGAGTTCTGTTGAAAGGAGCCTCGCACCTCCTCCTCCCTCTCGTGCTCCTTCTCACGGCCTGTGAAATACCTGCTTCCCTTCTGCATTGACTGGGAGCTCCCTGAAGCCCTCACCAGAAGCAGGTGCTGGCACCATGCTTCTTATACAGTCTACGGAACCATGAGCCAAACAAACCTCTTTTTCTTTATAAATTACCCAGCCTCAGGTGTTTCCTTTATAGCTACACAAAACGGACTAACACCTGCTCGCCATGGCTCCAGTGCCAGAGAGCAGATGGCAGCCCCAGCCTTCCAGCCCAGCCTGCTCTTTGACTGTCACTGATAGCCCCAGTTAGTCCATTCTTACCTCTTCTGTCCCTGGAGAGAGACTCTGAATCTTAGATTGAGTCTGTAAGAGCAGGTTTTTATAACATTTAAGTACAGGTTAGTGGTTTTCCAGAAACACAGGTGACTGAGACGAATGAGCAATACCCCCAGCCAAACTACCCGTCCTGCAATGTTTTCTCAGCCAAGGGGCTACAGGCTGGGCTCAAGAGGGCAGCAACCTTTAAAGGGTCATCACAGGGCTCCTACAGGCAGAGAAATCTCACTGTGTAGCATTTCAGCTGCATCCAACATCACCAAGAGGGGACATTACTGTGGAGGCGCACATGATGGCGTTTGCTAAGTAAATGAATGTGTCCACCACTAAACATGGCTTGTCCCCTGGCAGCACATAATGCTTTAAGCACATAATGGGTTCAGTCCTACACGGGGCAGGCCACCCTTCCTTCAAGGCTCTAACAAGTCCCACACTGCTGCAAAAACTTCTTCTCTGCTCTCCCAGATTACAACAATATCCCTAAATACTTCCTTTCTCTGAAATCCTGCAAGTTTATTACAATAGTGTAGTGTTTTTCAACCTTTTTTTTATCACATGGCACACTTGAGCCTATAGCTAAACTTCTGGCATAGAAGCAAATTTCATTGCTTTTTTTAAAAAAAACAAAAACATACTACTCAGCTTTGAACTTCTTTTGAAATTAATTTAATTAATGAATTAAAGATTTTCACAGCACACCTAAGCGCCTCTCAGGGCACACCAGTGTGCCACGGTACATCAGTTGAAAATCACTGCAATAGTAACTTGTTTTAAACCAGGAAGGCGGTACTATAGAGAAAGGTCCCCAACAAGAGCTCCCCCATTCAAATCCTGGTTCCACCACTCACCTGCCATGAGATCTTGGGTAAGTTATTTAACGTCTCTGTGCACGTGTCTTTGTCTGGAAAAATGGTATAATAAGGGCATCTACCTCAGGAACGTGTTGTGTTAACAGCTAAAGGAATTAGTATTCAGCAAGTTTCAATAAATGGTAGCTATTATTATTTCTAAAATATTTATGCCCTTTATACTTTAACCCAGAAATTCTGCTTCTAGAAATTCATTCTATGACAGTAATCACGAATTTATATAAAAACCCTTCCCTTTGACATTTTCTGTTACATCAAAAACGGGATACAGTCTAAGTAAGAATAGAGAATTGGTTAGATAGATTGTAGTCTACCCATAAAATGGAATGTTATCCTATACTTCAAGATCAATATCTCTTTCTATATGGCACAGAATAGTGTTCATAAAATATGTTTACATAACACATGTTCATAAAATAATTGGCCCAACATGTAGTTGTGTAACGATTCAGAATATCTAGAAGAAGACCATTGCTGACAAACCCCGTAAAGTGTACAGCCTGGTCAGAGACTTCTGAGTACTTGATATTAAGAATTCTACCTCCTTCATCCATTTTGCTCTTTTCAGATCTCTAAGTGAGGACCAACTGAGAAAAATAAAAAATATAAAACAATATGTGTCATAAATACAATGTTCCTAAGCAGAAAAGAATCTCTACCAGGATACTTACCAAGATGTTAATGATTAGGGTCTTAGGGTCTTAGGTTATCTTTTGTTTACCTACACTTACAATTTTTCTATAATCTATTTATCATAATTTTCTATAATTACAAGTAACTCACATAAGAATTCAGAGGATCTTAAATTGTCTTGCGCTGTTCACTTCCTGGCCTTGGCTGCCCGACTTAGGGACTGGAAGGAGACAATTCTAAGAGCACCCAGCCCAGGCCAGCCCACCGTGGGCGGGCCTGGAGACCCAGGAGGCATTAGGTGCTCTGCCTGGTGGGGGGGTGGTGAACATCAGGCTGAGCAACCTCCTTTGGGATCCAGGCAAGAGCATAGGAAATGAAGGGGATACCCTGGTGGGAGGTAAGAGCAAACCAGGACTTCAGAGAAGCCCAGAGATACCACAGAGAGAGGAACTGTGGGAGGAGAGGAAAGGAGCAGGGCCCCAGTGTTGCCATTAGCGCCTGATGGTTAGCTGGTTTGGGGGCCAAGTCTAGTCCACAGGTAACCTTAAAATCAGCCCTGAGAGTAATTTTGAATATCTCTGTCTCACAATGAAAACAACTAAACTGCCAGTTCTCTTCTCATTGTTTTCCCAAACAGACTAGGAATTTCTCTCTTTTCTTTTTTTGTGTTTTTTGGCCAGGGCTGGGTTTGGACCCTCCACCCGGCATATGGGGCCAGCGCCCTAGTCCTTGGAGCCACAGGCACCACCCTATTTTTTATTTTCTCTATACATGTACATGTGTTTATTTGGTTTCCACTTTTTGCCTTCACAAAATTAAAGAGGCTTAAAAGTTAATAACAATGATTAAGATAAGCACTAGAAACAAAAACCTCGTAAAGAACGAACAAAGATAAATACGATCGAAGAAATCAGATGATTGCTGCAACAAAATATTGAGCAATAACAATAATAATAATGCAAAAAAAGTAAGATTCACATTTTCAGATAAAAATATGTCTATCATAGAATGCTTTAACTCTGAGGTTCAGTATGGAGTCATCAGTTAACTTCTTTTTTTTCCCCAAAGTCTCAAAAAATAGAGAATATTTATTTTTATAAATAGAAATAGAAGATAATTTCAAAAAACACATCATGCCAAATCTTATAGACAATAGAAAAAGAAGAAATACTTCAAATTCATTCTACTTCACCTGGATACACCTGATACTAAAATTGGAAAAAATATATTATTATAAAGGGAAATTACAAACACATTTCACTTATAAACAAGGATGCAATATCCTAAACAATATATTAACAAGTTGAATTAAAAATTATTGTTCAAATAATGTACTTTGGTCAAAATTAAATCCAATTTATGTGAGAATTAGTCACTATTTTCCTTTCTTTTTTTTTTTCTTTCCCTCACAACTCCCTCCTTCTGTCTGCTCTCCCCTTCCCCCATCCCCCACCATGTCATTAATTGACATTAATTGTCCTCATACCAAAGTTGAATACATAGGATTTATGCTTCTCCATTCCTGTGATGCTTCACTAAGAATAATGTGTTCCACCTCCATCCAGGTTAATACAATGCTACAAAATCTCCATATTTTAAAATGGCTGAATAGTATTCCATGGTATACATATACCACAGCTTGCCAGTCCATTCCTGAGTTGAGGGGCATTTAGGTTGTTTCCACATTTTAGCGATCATAAATTGAGCTGTAATAAACAGTCTAGTACAAATGTCTTTATAATAAAAGTTTTTTTTCTAGGTGGTGCCTGTGGCTCAAGCTGGAGATGGTAGGTTCAAACCCAGCCCTGGCCAAAAACTGCAAAAAAAAGTGTTTTATTTTCCTTCTGGAATGGGAGGTCTAGGTTGAGTTCTTTGAGGGTTCTCCATACTTCCTCCCAAAAAGATTGTATTAGTTTGCAGTCCCACCAGCAGTATAAAAGTGTTCCTTTCTCTCCACATCCATGCCAGCGTCTGCAGTTTTGAGATTTTGTGATATGGGCCATTCTCGCTGGGGTTAGATGATATGTCAGGGTGGTTTTAATTTGCATTTCTCTAATAATTAGGGATGATGAGAGACTAGGAATTTCTTTAGGGCAGGCATATGCCTTCCACATCAAGTGCATATAGTTCAAGCCTGACCTTACCTTAGCTGTTCATGTAATGCTTTGTTCCTTCATCTGTTCTCTCTATAATGATTGAATATGTGTTTAGGGTGTGCCAAGTGTACCTGTAAACACCAGGGATACAGCAGTGAATAAGACAAACAAACAAAAATTCCTGCCTTCATGGACCAGGGAAACATGGTAAAATGCAGTAAAATAAAATATATAGTAAGGTAGGACATGACAAGTGCTAATGAGAAAGACACCAGACAGGGACTTGAGGGAGAAAGGAGGATCGGCGAGAATTGTGACTATAAATGGCACAGTCAGACAGGCGTTCCTAGGAAGGAGACATTAGAGCACCAAAGGAGATGGGGGAGCATGCCGTGCAATTATTTGGAGAGCATTCTAGATGAGAGAATGGCAAGTTCAAATGTCCTGAGGCAGAGACAGCTAGTATGTTTGAGGAAGAGACTTGACTCCAATGTGGCTGGAGTAGAGTGAGCCAGGGGAGTGGGAGGCCTGTGGAAATGGGCCCATTGCTTAAAACCAGTATGAGTCGTGTTGAACTTGATGAAACTGAAGCCCAGCACAGGCCAGTGGTGGCTCCTGGGAAGGACATATTGAGATAAAGCTTTGACCTCTAAGAACATAAAACTGGCCATTGTTTCAGATCCTATCTTTGGGTAGGAATGAGGAGGAGGAGCTGGACTGTGTGTGGTTACATCACAGGTGGCACAGGACTGTGGGTTTTGCTCTGATGTGGAAGCATTTGAATAGGGTCAAGGCATAAGGTGACTCAGGTTGTCACAGATCACCTGGCTGCTATGTGAGGAACCCAGGGGAGAGACAACTATCATAATAGAGTCTGTGAGAACAGGAAAAGCCATACTTCAAACATGACTTAGAGGTGGAGCACCACAGTAGACTTGCTATCCTGGGGAGATATGACCCAAAACAAAGGCTCTGGCTTCACTGTCTAGTTTGGATTGGAAGTCAAGGCTACCCCTGCAATGCGTCCCTCCCAGGAACAACCTCTGACCTTGCTGGCATAACATGACTCATTCAGGGTTTAGACAATAGGGCGTTTCCTAGCATCACTGCCTGGATGAATCTTCTTTCTTAAACTACTATCACATTTCCTTCTTTCTGACTATTCATCACCAATTGTTTGAGATAATAGAATGAACCACATTGTCCTTTCTGAGATCTCCTTATCAAGTCTTTGTGGAGTTCTAATGAAATAGCAAAAATCCCCTTTAAAATTAACCCACACACATCATAGTAGGGAAAAGATGAAAAGTTTTCCTCTAAGATCAGGAACAGGACAAGGATGTCCACTTTCATCACTTTTGTTCAACACTGTACTTGAAGTTCTAGTCAGAACAACAGAAAGAAATAAAAGACACCTAAATTGTAACGGAGGAAGTTAAATTGTCTCCGTTTGTAGATGACATGATCTTTCATATAGAAAACCCTAAAGATTCCACCAAAAAACTCTTAGGACTAACAAATGAATTCAGTAAAGTTGCAGGATACAAAAAAATCTATAGATAAAAGTCAGTACTGTTTCTATATGCTAATAGGGAATTATCTGAAAAAGAAATTTTTTAAAATTGTATTTATAATAGTTATGAAAAGGAAATAAGACACCTAGGAATAAACTTGACCAAGGAGGTGAAAGATCTCTACACTGAAAACTATAAAACATTGATGAAAAAATTGAAGAGGACACAAATGAAAAGACATCTTGTTTTTATGGATTGGAAGAATTAATATTGCTGAAATGGCCACATAGCACAAAGTAATCTTCAGATTTAATGGAATCCCTATCGAAATACCAATTACATTCTGCACAAAGATAGAAAAAGCAATTGTAAAATTCCTGTTGAATCACAAAAGACCCCTAATAACCAAAGTAAAAGGAACAAAGCTAAAGGCTTCACACTGCCTGATTTCAAAATATACTACAAAGCTATAGTAACCAAAACAGCATGGACTGGTGTAAAAACAGACTTGTAGATGGATGGAACAGAATAGAGAGCCCAGAAATAACTCCAAGCACCTACAGCCAACTAATTTATGGCAAAGGTGCCAAGAACACACATTCAGGAAAGCACAGTCTCTCAATAATGGTGGAAAATTAAATATCCATAGGCAGAAAAGTGAAACCAGACCCCTACCTCTCACCATAGATAAATATCAACTCAAAATGGTTTGAAGACTTATATGTAAAACCTAAGACTGTGAAACCATCTGAAGAAAACATGGTGGAAATACTATGATATTTTGCTAGACAAGAATTTTTTAAAATAAGACCTCAAAAGCACTGGTAACTAAGGCAAAAATAGATAAATGGGATTACATCAAACTAAAAAACTTTTGCACGGCAAACAAAACTATTTACAGAATGAAAAGACAACCTACAGAATGGGAGAAAATATTTGCAAACTATCCATCTGACAAGAGGTTAATATCCAGAATATATAAAGAACTTAACAAAACAGACAACTCCATTAAGAATGAGCAAAAGACCTTATTAGACAAAGAAATGATAAGACACACAAATAGCTAATAGGCTCAACATGACTGACCATCTGGAAAATTCAAATCAAAACCACAGTGAG
>CAUYQV010121642.1:0-15668 GCA_963574575.1 Galagoides demidoff
CTTTAACTGTTTGTTGGAATTTTCAACGTTTGTTTACTAAACTTTCTGACTTGAGGCCACGAGGCTGCATTTCCAAGGTAATTTTATTAACAAATTTTAAAAAGCTAAAAAAGTACTGAGTATTTCCTTAGCAAAGCTGAACCTGAATAAGCTTGAACGCTGAAGTATCATTTGTCATAAAGGGGCAATCTGGAGGATGAATTAATAATGAACTAATAATATTAAGTTCCTTGGGTGGAAATTGGCTCCATTGCGTGTGTGCAGGGAAAGCTGGGCCAGCGAATCAATTATCTACGATCTCACGCAGAATCCCGGGCAATAAATTTCTTTTCAATGGCCTTACAAAACAAAACGCCTAACCTGTCTATCAAAGATGCCTTAAAAATGCGACAGGCAGAGGACAGTCATTGTAGATTGCCCCAGAAGATAATATTTCACGAAATGAGAGAGGTATGAGCAGAATATTCACAGCTGGGCCAATCCAAGCCTAATGTGGGCCTGTAGGTGAAATTCTGATCATAGGCCTCCCACCTCTGGATTTTCTAGACTACTGTTGATTCTGTTAGTCTCCTCTCCATTCCCTCATCAAAGATGTCCTTTGAAGCTGTGGTTCTCCAATTGTTATATTTCTCAGGTCAGCAAAAATCAGGAGAAAATGAGAGTTGATATAATTATACCAACACACACCAGACTGAACAATTAGTCAGCACTTTCCCTTCCCCTGCAATGTCTTTAAACCTTCACAACCTTGGCCTCATAGAGGGTGGAGTGAGCGTCTCCATTCCCTGACTTTGGGCTCAACTATGTGATTTGCTTTGGTTTCTTGCTTCTCTGCCATTGTTGGGGAGTGCGGGGTATGCGCCCCAGAAATCCCTGATCCCGGGAGATTGGAATACAACTGCCCAGGCAATCTTGGATGTTATGCTTATTTTTATGTGCTGCTGAGTTTTGAGGTAGTGTGTTTCTTAGAATTATTGTGGCTATAACTGACAGAGAAATCAACCTTTTATTTTATTTACCAAGAAAGGATGGAAAAGGACAGATACTCTTGTTATTATTGCTATCATTTTATAACAGACAAGATGTTTTATTACTGAGAAACAGAAAGAACATTACATTGAATTAGTTAACTTTCCTTTAAATTGAAATAGTTAACTATGAAAAGTAAACTATGAAAAGAATCATAGACTTCTCATTTTCCTTACTTTTCCACGGGAACCTGTGAAAAGTTTATAATTGGCTGTAGCAGTTTGAGGAGTAACTATAAGAAATCTTCTCCATCTAGAAGAAAGATCTAGTTGCAGGTCCCCAGATTTCTCTGGTCTCCCAGCTCTACGTAACTCTAACATTCCCGCGGATTTCTTTTCCTGTGTCTCAGGATACTATTTTGGTGTCATATATCTTTCATAAAAATCTCCTTTCTTTGACTCTTCAGAAGGCAAGCAACACCCTTTTCATTTAAAGAATGCTCTTTCCAAGAGGCTGAGGTGGGCCAGAATAGCCTCATGGAGGTCTGCAGGGGGGATGAGGGCTGGAATAGCCTGTGGAGGTCTGGAGGGGGGATGTGGGCTGGAATAGCCTGCTGGAGGTCTACAGGGGGCATGTGGGCTAGAATAGCCTGGTGGAGGTAGTCTACAGGGGGCATGTGGGCTGGAATAGCCTGGTGGAGGTCTACAGGGGGAAATGGGTTGGAATAGCCTGGTGGAGGTCTACAGGGGGGATGTGGGGTGGAATAGCCTGGTGGAGGTCTACAAGGGGTATGTGGCCTGGAATAGCCTGATGTAGATCTACCGGGGGGATATGGATGTGTCTAAGCAGAGCAAGCTATTTCCTCGCTTTGTCTGGTGGTTATGGCTAACTGATGCCCATAGCATCTCCGGCCAGCCATCCTTAATGAAAACCACCCAATCAGCATGGAATAGGCAGTGTGAGGTTGGATTTGTTTTCCCCACAGCATTTCCCCTTATTTTTAGCACCACTGTTCACAAAGAAAATAAAGATACTCATCCAAGAGATTGAATATCGAATTGTGGGTTGTGGAATATAAATTATAGCCCAAGCAAAAGAATTTGACTCAGCCTCTTGTTATTAATACAAAGCATGAAAGTGGCATTAAAACAGGCAATCATGGTTTAGGGACAAAAAAAACAAAGGAAATTCAAGTGGAAGACCTTTCCAGTTGAAAGGTAGAATGCTAATTGAGTTCTCTAGACAAGAGCAAAGCTCAAATCTGTTGGTTTCCACCAGCCCTATAGCCTGTGAGGCCTTGGCTGGGCCACTGAATGAGAGGCAGCTATGGGGGACTACGTTGTAAAGCCCTCAGATTCTTTTGGTTATTGATTTTGAAATTAAAAAACAAAGCAAAAAAAGAATAGTGAAAACTGAATAATATCTAGGTCTTTTAATAAATAGTATACAAATGCTAATTTCCTAGCTTTGTCATTACTCAGGGTTGCCAGATTTGGCAAATAAAAATACAAGATGTTACTTAAATGAAATATTCTGATAAACAGCAA
This sequence comes from Galagoides demidoff, assembly GCA_963574575.1. Lineage (NCBI taxonomy): Eukaryota > Metazoa > Chordata > Mammalia > Primates > Galagidae > Galagoides > Galagoides demidoff. The sequence continues at coordinate 2,517 of CAUYQV010121642.1, forward strand.
ATAATAATGGGACATAATACTGAAAATTATTTATTATTTTAAAATCAAATTTAAATGAATGTCCTGTATCTTATCTGGGCAATCCTCATTAGAATATAGTTTATAGTTATTTACAAGGTCACTATTAGAAGTTGGATGGAGAAGATATGAGACTCCACGTACTATTTTTGCAACTTCCTATATGTCTATAATTATTTCAAAATGAAGAGTTTAAAAAAATCACATTCTCCCCTATTCATCACACTATAAAAATAAAGGCATCCTCAGATAACCTGGGAATGAAATGGACTTTCTGCCTTAGTGGTTTATATGTTATTTATTGAGCTATGGCGGGTTTGAAGAGGCTAGCTACTTTTCTCCCAACTGTGGAAAAAACAAGTTAAGACAATTGGCAAAGATAAATCGCATGTGGCAAAGCTCTCTTCCAATTCTGCTGAAGTCTTAAATGTACCTCATCTGCTGGCAGCTGGGCAACAAATAGGACTTTCACTCTGATGTGTTTGGAAGCGAGTTTCTTTGATGTCTGTGTCTCCAATGACAAACTGTCATGGCTTCCAAAGGGCTTTGGCTGGACGTCGCTGCCAAAGATTGGGCTGAACTGAAATTAGAAGCTGAATTTCTATTACTTTTCCTGAGGGAGTTGCCTTCAGGACTACTAAATATGTTAAGATGTATTAAGCATCAATAAATTGAATCTCTGATTTCTAAGGGCCCTATGCCAAGGGGGGAGTCTCAGGAGATGTCCACTTTCCACCTGCTTAGGGATTTGGCTTTACATTCCTGGTGGGTCTCCTTGGCTGATGAGGCCTGGTGCACTCCCTTGTCCCCCTGATGTACCACCAAGACAAATAAATGTGAATTCATGGCTCCTTTTTCATGGAATCATTTGCTAGTCATGGAGGTACAAACATTAGCTACTCAAATTGTGGAAAAATGACTCAGATTTGGAAAAGAAGATGGAAAATCCTTGCCCAAAGCATTATCATTTGGATGCTTCCCTCCACATTTTCCTGTCCTATTATTTAGAAATGTTATTCAAATATTCAATAATCATGACTATTAAATGCCCTACACACCTATAATATTTCTTACCTCTATTTTTAATCTGCATTTCTCTATCACTACCTCTTTATAAGGCAATTTTATACTATTTCTACAGACAGAATAGAAAGATAGTCTAGTCTTTTCTCTAGCATGCCTAATTTTGAAAATTAAAAATAGTATTTTCAATAGTACTTTAGAAATCTTTCTTTAAACTACTTCTTCAATAGTAGTTTAGAAATAGTATTTCACTAGTAGTTTAGAAATCTTTCTTTCAGATTCACAACTTCTGACAACGTCTTAAAATTTTTTTAGAATTATTGTCAAATTTGGGGGAAAAAAGTCTTATAATGTTTCTTTCATATATGAGCCGCAAGATTTCAGGGACTTGCAAATTTTTGTTCAATAACTATCCTTAAATGCTCTGGATTGGTGACACTCACTGCCCAGGAATGAAAGTAGTCATGTCCAGATGTGGCTGAATTATCTCAAAGGGCTTAGGATTATCCCTGGGAAACAACCCCCCGAGATATGGTTTAGTAAGAAAACTCAGCTATACCTAGAAGTGACTGCAGAAAATGTAAATATTCAACATTTTAAAAAAAATTTTCTCTATACATTTACATGTGTTTATTTGGTTTCCACTTTTGGCCTTCACAAAATTAAAAAGGCTTAAAATTTAATAACAATAACAACATTTAAGATAAGGACTAGAAACAAAAACCCTGTAAAGAATGAAGATAAATACATTCAGAAAAGAAATCAGATGATTGCTGCAACGAAATATTAAGCAATAATAATGCAAAGAAAGTAACATTCACATTGTCAGATAAGAGTATGTCTGTCATAGAATACTTTGACTGTGAGGTTCAGTATGGAGTCATCAGTTAACTTCTTATTTTTTTCCCAAAGTCTCAAAAAATAGACAACTAATATTTATAAATAAAAATAAAAGATCGTTTCAAAAAACAGATCATGCCAAATCTTATAGACAATAGAAAAAGAAGAAGAATATTCAGCATTTTTTTTACAATGTTTGCCAAATCAATGTGGACATCATTATCATTTTTGTTTGTATTGAGTGCTAGTAAGACTAAATTTTTATTTTGATTGATTTTTGGCCTTTTTCAGTGTTTTATTGTGAATTGCCATTTTAGGTCTTTTGCCTATTTTTCTTTTTACCTTCTTTCTATTTTGTATTGATTTATAAGTCTTTAAAAATATCTACTAAGGATAGTAAATTTTATATTTTGTATGCATCACATTTTTCTCTAAGGTTTAACTCTGTTTATTGTGCTCTTTGCTGTATAGAAAGTTTAATTTTTTTATAATTAAATACACAATTTTTGTCTTTTATGTGTTCTACTTTTGATCCCATTCTTAGTCAATTCTTCTCTATTGTAAGTCTATAACAATATTGACCTAATAATAGTAGTAATAATGAGAATAAAAATAAGTACAATTTCTATATCCGTTTATTTATCACATGTTGTTGCATTTACCAGAGATCTCACTAGACACTAAAATTATGGATGTGTATTTAATTCACCTATTAGCCCAGCAACCTAGGGAACTTTATCTTGCAAATCAGGACACTGAGGATCAGAGAGGTTTATAAGTTGGACCTTCTCCAAAGTCACTGTGATCTGTTTGACACTGGCCCTCGACAGTGCATAGCTCATTTCTCCTCAGTAGCAATTCCTCATCCTTGCTCTGGAGATGTGGTATATTTTATTGACTGATCTTCCAGAAACACTTTACAATCATTTAGCCAATTTTAACCAAAATAGTCCCTATGGAGATTTGTTTGACATTAAACTTTAATTGTCAGACCCAAGATCATGCTATGTCTTTTTATTATTTACTTAGATTCTCTTTCACATTCTATCTAAACTAATAGAGTTTTCTTTAATACTATCTAATCTATCTCATAATGAGAGTTTTTGTTGTATTATGAGTGGGATCATTTTAAAAAGTATTATTTCTAATTTTTTTAGTATATAGTGAAACTTCCGTTTTTGCTATGTAGCTTTTTATCTGGCCACCTGACATGACTCTCTTCTTTGCTCTGAAACAATTTTTCAGTTGATTATCTTGCAGTTTCTTGGTGAACTGGCATGAGGTTATCAAATGTATATCATCTTGCCACTTCTGAGAGAAAATGTAATTTCTTTATTTTGCCCGTAGTTGGCCTGGTTTTCTTGTATGCTAGTCAGCAGCAAAAATACTTGTGTTAACTTTGAACATTCAGTGTTCTTCCTTCTAATCTTACAATTTAAGAGTGTTTGTAGACCCGTAAAAAAGAAAAAAGAAAGAAAGAAAGCCCAATTGTTAGGAGATCTGCCCTTGTTTCTTTCATTTTCCTGAAGGCAGGGTCTAGATATACGAGGAAAGTTGCTCTGTCTTCATGGTAGTGATGAGAAGGCAGAGGCAGGTGATCAAAACACCCTTGCTCTGTTTATTTTGCAGTTTTTGGCTGGGGCCGAGTTTGAACCCGCCACCTCTGGTATATGGGGCTGGCGCCCTACTCCTTTGAGCCACAGGAGCCACCTGCTCTGTTTATTTTGTCTTCTGTGTGATGACATCTTTGTTATGATTGACTGTAGCACTATAGCTGTGGCTGCTGAATATGCAGCTCATTTTTTTTTATTTGTTTGTTTTACATTTTTAATGCTCTTGGATGCAGTGGTCATACTCGCCCCTCCCCACGGGCCCCAATCCTTAGGCCCCCATCTTATTAAAATGCAATCCCCTCTGCTCCTGCTGGCTGTAAGTCTTAGTAAGTCTCAGCCTCAGCCTCTGCCAGGCCCCCTGGATTGATGATCTCTCCCACCCCAGTCACTCAACCTAGTAGGCAGGGACTGGGGGTGGTCTGTAAAAGCTAAACGTCAATGTCTTGCTGTGTAAGTATCGCCAATGTGCTTCAAAGTATCTTAATCCCATAATGGTATTGGGGTAACCTATGAACTGGACTCCTCCCAGAGCCTGAGATGGGGAAAAAGAAGTGGTGAGATTCCTTCTATCCTCAGTTTTATCCTGATTTATCTTATGCATCTAACCTTTTCCTTGCCCAGAGCAGGAAATTGGGTCAATGTTTGCCAGCTTTGGTCTCTGGCTTTACCGGGCTTTCCTAGCCCGATAAAAGAAAAGATTCACTGGTTCCTGGCTCCTTCTTGGCTCCCTCCAGCATCAGTGCTGTGGAAGGAGCCCAGACCCACCCTTGGCAGCCCATTCCAGTTTGGATAACTCTGATGATAATTTCTTTGTATTGATCAAACATCACAAGTCACACCAACAGCTCTATAACTAGACCTAATAGTCATTCCTTTATGACTGGCTATGCCTATAAAGTACAGCCTTTGTGTTCTCTTACAGGCCCGTGTGTAGAACTGAGTCACTAACTAGTAAGCGGACCTTTCCAGAACGTTAGCATTCACTTTTGATTTTTTCCCCCTTCTCTTTATGGTAACTTTCATGAAAAGAGTACATAGCTTTATAAGTTAGATCATATTTTGCTGGGTATAATGCACTTTTGTGTATAAGGCACACCCATATTTTCCTAACTTTTAGGAAAATGCCCTTTGAGAAAGTGGCCGGCTCTTGGCCAGGGGAGACACATCTGAGGAGGGCTAATGCTTCCCTCAGAAACGTGCAGATCACACGGCCCTCCCACAGCTGTCTTCTCTGTGAAAGCTGCCCCTTCCCTCTTTCCTGGGATCCCTTCACTTCCCACCACGTCAGCAGCTGCAGATGAGGTGACCACATGGGCCAGGAGCTTCTGAGGCTGCTTGGCCCACAGGCAGTTAGGCGGGTCCCTGGGACCTACATGGAGCTCTTGGTCTCCTCTGAGCAGCTGGGCCTTGGCCCACAGGACCCCTTGCCAGCTGCCCTCCCACTCCCATTATTGCTGCCTTCAGTGGAGGCCGCTCTGGCCTGTGACTCTTGGCCCTTCCCAGACTAGAACCCTGGTTCTTGGTAGACCTAGGTGAGAGGGCTTGGTGGCACATGGAGGCCTACTGGGCTCTCCTGCCCCTGAGCTGTACAACCCATGTATAATAAACATCCTTATTTTTCCCCTCCATAGTCTGGGCAAAAAAAGTGTGCATTAGACATGGCAGGACATGGAACTTTGGCACCATATTTATTATTTATAAAAGACCAGAAAGGAGTCACAGATTTTTAAGCCATATATTATGACACCTTCTGAGGAATATATGCTCTAGTAGTATTTGTGTATTTGGAATATTTGAAGGCCCTGGGAAGTATTTTTAATGAATGCCAATGGTCTACTATATAATCTGCTTCCACAGGACGTTCTCCAAAGAGCTCTGAACACTAATTTGCATGGCTTTATTACTAGAAGGAAGGTGGGAAGGAAGAGATATATTGAAGCTCATAAAGATTTTGACATGTCAAAAATCTAATAGCATTTTAAAGAGAACCAGGGATGCTACCTAGATTAGCATATTTGTAGGGAGCAAGCCAGTGGTGTGCTATAAGCAATATACAAGTATGCCTCAATTCAGTTAATGGAAATCCTCAAGATAAATATTTGTGCATCAAACTTACATAAGGGAAACTCAAAATCTAGTAACTTTTCTTCAGAAAGTAAGACTTTTTTTTATTATTTTATATATACTCTTTCTTATAGCAGAACTGATTTGAGTTGGCTTTTAAGGCAATTGAGTTATTTAATGTTATAGTCTGAATAAAAAGGTAACAATATAGTGATGATCTAAAGTATGCTTTATAAGCAAAAAGAAAAAAATGCATTTAAAAAGACTGCTAGTGGGTATCACATGTAGTAAGATACCCATGGTCCTGCTGTGGCCCATGGGCAAACTGTAGTCTGTGGGCCAAATCTGGTCCTGTTTATATACATCCTATAAGCTAAAAAGAGATTTTTAGTTTACATTTTTAAATAGTTTTAAATGAAAAAAGAATATTTTGTGTCCATAATAAAGATTTTTTTTTTTTTGAGATAGAGTCTCACTTTGTTGCCTTGATAGAGTGCCATGGCATCATAGTTCATAGCAACTTCAGACTTTTGGGCTCAAGTGATTCTTTTGCCTCAGCCTCCTGAGTAGCTGGGACCACAGGCGCCCACCACAAGGTCTGGCAGTTTATGGGAGGTGGGGTCTCACTCTGGCTCAGGCTGGTCTCAAACCTGTGAGCTCAGATAATCTACCTGCCTCAGCCTCCCAGAGAGCGAGGACTACCATAATGAAGTTTTGACTGGGACACATCCACTGTCATTGATTTTATATATGATCTAAGGTGTGATGTTCACTCCAGAATGCTAGAGTTGAGTAGTTGTGACAGAAACTGGATGGTCTGAAATGTTGAAATATTTACTGTCTGGCTCTGCACAAGTAAAAGTTTGCTGACCCTTGATGTGGATCATTTTGAAATATTCCCTTCATGAGGAAATAGTTGAGTAAGGAGGGCCTGGATGACTACCTGACCTCCCTCCCCTGCCCCGTGACAGCTTAACTGTGACTGAGTCATGGTGGCAACAGCATGGCGGGCAAGGTTTACCTGTTTGATGGAAAGAAGGGGCCAGAAATGTGGTGGAGCCTGGACCCTGGGAGTTAGTCCTGACACTTAATGAGTGTTTGTCATGGGCCAGTAATGTGATCAACTCAGAAGGCTGCCTGGAGTGCTCCTGATAGGCCTGCAGAGGGGACAGGGGAGAATGAAGAGCAGAGGAAAGAATCCTGAGTAGGAGAGAGGACACGAGGGATAAGGAAAGAAAGAGGTGACTGTGGAAGGGGGCAGTGGAGTTGGTCGAGTTTCCTTAATCACCACGGTGCTAACTGGGGTCAGGGTAATTAGAGAAGGGTGAGGAAAATAGGCATTGTTTACGACGATGACTCTATTTCAGTCAATATCTATTCAAATGATCAAATGTCTTGCAGTCAGATTCACCTGTTTTTCTCCTGACTGCTCTCAAGAACAGCAGCTTGACTGAGAATTGAGGTGCTCAGCCAGCACCCAGGATTTCTGGTACTGATTGGAAAAGCAGCATTAAGGGATGAAGTTGAATCTGGTGGCCTCATTGGGCACCATGTACGTTACCCTAAGCCTACATGGAAATGTTGGGACTGTACCACATTCAGGGTGGTCCTGTACTAGAGGAAGCTGTTACACACAGTCAGGTGTGCGTGCAGGCCACACAGCCCAAAAGTAGAGGGCAGGTTCCAAGGTCATTAATACACAGCCTCTCAGAAAAAGAAATTCCAAGAGGAGGAAGGAAGAAATGGCCTCTTAAGCTGCCCCGCGGGGCCAGGCCTGGCATAATTTACCTACAGAGGTTTATAGGAAGAGGCAGCAGGTAATAGTTCATGATGGCCTTTAAGTTTCTGTGACTGACCATTGGTGAATAGTGGCCCGTCCACCAGTAAAAGAGCCACATCAGTGAACTGGACTCTTGATCGATTAAATTAGCAGCTTTTCCTTCTATGATTATTTGTGGGCTGGGAGGAAGGCAAAGCGAAGCTGGGAGAAAGTAAAAGAAAATCTTATAATAACCATTCTTCTATTTTCCTATTTGTAAAATAAAGAAGGACTAAGTGGTTTGTAAGGCACCTTCTTACTTTAAAATTCTATATTTATAGCATTTACAAATGAAGAAAAATCTGTTTTGAAATTCTGTCTCTTAACTGTTCTGCTAAAGAATCTTTCCCCCAAAATGCAGCTGATTAAAAGCTTGAAACAGACCAATGTGATTCCAAATTATCTCATAAATCTTACTCTGATGAGTTCGGAAATGGCATGCTTCCCACAGACTTAGCGATGCTGACATGTTGGACTATTTGAAATTCAAAATCTCAGAGTGCTGCTCTAAAATGCATTTCACAAAAGTAGACATTTTCTCAGGTTCTCATTAGGAGGATTAAAACACAACAATGGGCTCGGCCACCGCTTTGTCCCATAGTTTTGTAAGTAATTACATTATGGAACATTATGTTTGGCTGCAGAAAAAGTCATCACAGAAGCTTAAACAGATTAAAAGTATATTTGTTTTTCAGCCTAAGAGGTCTGGAGGTAGGCAGCTTGGCTGCAGACCTCAGGGCTGACTAGTCCGGAGGCATCTCCAGTGCTGTTTCCCCATCCTCAGCACATCGTATCCAGACTCACGTTCCCCTCATTGTTCAGGACAGCTTCTGGTCATCATCTTGCATTCTGGGACAAAAGGCCACTCTTTTTAGGTGACTCAGCTCTCCTGGAATATGCATAGATCACTTGCACTTCTATCTCATTGCTCAGAACTTAATGAAGTGGCTCCGCCTTGATGCATGGGAGCCTGAGTGAAATAGATTTTTCCATATGAGTTCAATATAATCTTAATTGTAGTCATATCTTGAAATGGAGAGAATGAACACCAGATAGAAATGGTAGCCTCCTCTGTCACAGTGATGAAGTTGCACTGATCCCTGCTTTCGGATCAGACACTGAAGATCCTTAGGAGGGATTGTCTCAGTTTACTGGGTGTTGCAGAAGTGTGGGCTGGTTTAGCCCCCCAGGTGTAATCTCTTTAATGTTCAAATTATTGGAGTGAGTGAGAAGACTTGGGTTTGAGTCTACCCTCCATTCATTACCAGAGATGTATACTTGGGCAAATCACATGCCCTCTAAATGTATTTCCTTACTTGAATATTGAGAATTGTGTATGATACATATCCTATCTTTTCCTAGACTTGACATGTAGTATACGGCCCTAACTGTCAAAAAAAACACAATTAATTCATTGAAAATTTACTATATCTTCAATCTGGGAGCTGAATATTTTACATATAATATTTAAGTTCATTGAGAACTTAGGCTCACATTCGAGATTTGGCTAAATATTTATTTTCTATTCTGTGAAATACATTAGGACTCAGTGGTAAATGTGGCAGAGAATGTTCTTGCCCTCTTAATTAATTCTACCAGTGAGGCAGACATGAAGGAAGACATTACTGAATGAATTGCTTCATCATCAATATTCTACGTGCTACAAAGGCTAAGTGGGGGACCCTGTGAAGGTTTGAGGAGGAAATATGACTTACTGCAGGGAAGGTCTCGGAAAAAGACATGGAGTGGATTCCAGAGATGAAATAGGAATTAGACCAATTGGTGAAAGGTTTCCTCATGAGGAAAACCACTAATGGAAGAAATAAAAATGCGATTCATTCAAAGGAGGGATTGTAACGATCTGACTTTGGAAGAGGAGGTAGAAGAACTCCAAATCGCTCACTTCTCCTGTTCCCCCAGGTCTGTACACATTCACGTTCTTCTTCCGGTGAAGAAGAGAACCCAGCTGAGCGTTGTATTGCCTTTATTTTAACTGTGCTTATTTTGATCAACAAAGTGAATTTCTTCAATCTTATTCAGTTTTGTCCTACCAAAATCTCACTGAAGTTGAACTAATAGAGGATCTGAGAAATAATACCTCCTACCACTTCCCTACACAGTTGGAAGGCTGTGATTCTTGCTCTCACTTTGTGAATTTGGATGACACCCAAGACCAGAGGCTTCTCCTCAATTCTCTGTCTTATTCACAAGGCAAAGGCCCAGCAAATAACTTTGTCAGGGAATACACTAGAGCTGCCATTTGGCAATTTTCATTGTCAGCCAACTTTTATCGTTGGCTTACACAAATTATTGTCCTAGCCAAGAAAAGATGGGGAAAAATATTGGAGCTGAGTGGGAAGCCAACCAAAATACCAGTGTTCTTGATTTGTGAATGGTTTTATGCCAGATTTGAGAGAAAATAATTTACCTTAAACCTTAAGAGGATTTTAAGTTATTCTAGGGTATTTATAGACTCTGACGTGACTTTTCAAGATCTTTTAAATACTTGATAGCAAGTCATTTCAGATGGCTTTTTCCTGTCTTCAATCTCTAACAATATAAAAAGTTTATATATCTGATTTTATTTCTTTTTTTTTGTTTTTAACTTTATTATATAACTTTACAGATAAAATTGTATATATTTATGGCATACAACATGCATTGAGTTATATACACAGTGTGGAATGACTAAATCTAGCTAATTAACATATGCATTACTTTACACAGTTATCATTTTTGTAATGAGAATACATCCACTGTCTGTGTTTTTCAAGAGTACAATATATTGATATGTTGTTAACTATAGTCACTATGTTGTGTGATAGATTTCTTGAAGTTATTCCTACTGTCTAACTAAAATTTTGTTCTTTGGACCAATATGTCCCCCTTCCAACTTCTCCAGCCTCTAGAAACCATCATTCTACTCTATACTTCTATGAGGCCAACTTTTTAGATTCTATATACGAATGACATCATGCAGTGTTTGTCTTTCTGTGCCTGGTTTATTTCACTTAACATAATGTCCCTCAGGTTCATTCACATTGTGACCACTTGCAACTTTTTATGGCTGAATAGTGTTCCATTGTGTATATATACTACATTTTCTTTATCCATTCATCCTTTGATGGACACTAAGGTCAATAACACATTTTGGCTTTGGGGAATAATGTTGCAATAAGCATGAGAGTGTAGAAATCAATATAATGATTTCATTTCCTTTGTATATATACCTAATCATGGGATTACTGAATCATATGGCAATTCTATTTTTAATTCTTTTGAGAAAACTCCATAATGACTATACTAATTTACATGTCCAACAACAGTGTAGGAGGGTTCCCTTTTCTCCAGACCATCTCTAACACCTGCAATCTTTCATGTTTTGAGAGTAGCCATTCTAAGAGGTGTGAGGTGATGTCATGTTGTGTTTTTAATTTGCATTTCTCTAATGATTAGAGATTTTGAGCGTTTTTTGCACATACCTGTTGGCTTTTGAGAAATGTCTATTCAGGTCCTTTCCCCATTCTTTGAATTTTTTTCTTGCTATTAAGTTGTTTGAGTTCCTTATACATTTTTAATATTAACCCTTATCAGACATATAATTTGCAAACATTTTCTGTCATTTTGTTGGTTGTCTCTTCATTCTGTTGATTATTTCTTTTGCTGTGTAGAGGTTTTTAGTTTGGTGTTATCTACTTTGTCTCTTTTTGCTTTTGGAGTCTTACTTAGACCAACGTCATGGAGTTTGTCTCCTATGTTTTCTTCTAGTAGTTCTATAGTTCTGAGTCATACATTTAAATCTTTAATCAATTTGTAGTTCGTTTTTATATATAGTATGAGATAAGAGACTATTGGTCCCAACACCATTTATTGAAGAGACTATTCTTTCCCCATTGTGTATTCTTGGCAACTTCATGGATTTTTTTCCTGGATACTTTCTTCTGTTCCATTGGTGTCTGTTTTTATGCCAGTACCATATGGTTTTGGTTACTATAACTTTGCAGTATATTTTGAATTCAGGTAGTGTGATGCCTGCAGCTTTGTTCTTTTTGTTCAATATTACTTTAGCTATTCAGGGTCTTCTGTGGTTTCATACACATTTTAGGATTTATTTTTCTATTTTTTGTGAGGAATACCATGGCCATTTTGATAGGGATTACATTGAAGCTATAGATCACTTTAGTTATTGTACTTACAACAAAGATTAAATCTTCTAATCCACAAAATAATATAAATGGAATTGTTTTCTTTATTTCATTTTCAGATAGTTCATAGTCAGTATATATGAATACCACTAATTTTTTATGTTGATTTTGTATCCTGCAACTTTACCAAATTTTTAAATTAGTTCTAATACTTTTTGGTGGATTATTTAGGTTTTTAAAAATATAACATTGTATTACGCGGTAGGAAATGGAAGAATTATTATTATAATAATTATTATAATAGCTTTTTCATATAATTGTGACTGTTCTTTGATGTTAGATAGAAACTTAAATGGTGGGGTCTTAAATTGTAGTTGCAATGGGGAATCGGAAACCATATTAATTAGCCTTTTATACTACTACATAAAAATCTGTTATGCTGGCTTTTAATTTATGTAAATCTTTCACCCATGAAGTATTTTATAACATCATGTATTGGTCAGTTTGAAAATAATGGTTCACACAGCTACACAGATCTTCCAAATATGATATTTGTTGTTATATCTCATCAATCTTACCAGAATAAGTCTCTTTTATTTTAACATAATGAAGCTGTCATGTTCATGGTGATGAGTATAAGTTTTCTAAAATTCTAAATTTCAGTTGAGAACTTTAATTTTGTCCTTGGTAACAAATACTGTCAGTTGTTTTCCTTAACGTCTGGCTCACTTTGCTTATTTTCAAGAAAGTGTCTGTCAAATATTCAAGTCTGAATAACCACAGTTCGTGTGTTGTCTGTCAGTTGTTTCAAATCAAAATAGTTTTCAGTGAGAAAAGTGACTAGAATGCTCTCAAACCTAGCAATTGCTCTAGTGCTTTTTTCTTGAGACAAGTAGGACACTTTGTCTACAGCCCAAGCACTTTATGTCTGGTTTCCATTTCATCACAGAATAATGTGACATAATAAAGCACACAATTTTTACTCCTTTGTGTATAGTCTTGAGGGAAATGGATTTTAGTTCCATTAGTTCATGGGAATAAAGAATATAATGACTATCAGGACATTTGGTTGCCAATTAAATTAATATTTACTGTTTTATTGTAAACTGCTTTGATATTCTTGAAGGAAAAGTAACTTTCTTCTTCTATGAGTTCATGGCAGTGATGTGCACAATGACCATGAGTATAGTTTGGCGGCACAGTATCAGTTCATGCAAATATATCAGCAATGATTGCTTTTGCTGACATCAGTACAGATGTCAGCAGCGTGGAAAGCACATGTAATATTGTTACCAAATAGTGTCAGTCTCACTGGCCTCCTGAAGAACTGTGAGAATCACCAGTTGTTCATGGACCACACTTTGAGAATCACTGTTCTAAGATATAAATTATTTCAGTATTTTTTAGAAGTTCAGTCTTATTCCTGTTCTTTTAGAATAATGAGATGCTTTTGGAATTTGGTTAGGTATGGCCATACCTTTTATAATTTGGTTTCATAAAAGTTAGGATAACCCACTATTTCTTCAAGGAGGTGATAACCTAGATTATGTTGGAATTTAAAGAAAATGTAGATATCTAAAAGGATCATAATTGCTAGGTCATGGAAGAAGCCCAAGAGCCCATTGACCCA
>CAUYQV010121645.1:0-11874 GCA_963574575.1 Galagoides demidoff
CTCCTGCCTCTGCCTCCCAAGCAGCTTGGGCCACAGGCCCCCGCCACAACGCCCGGCCATTTTTTGGTTGCAGCCATCATTGTTGTTTGGCAGGCCCGGGCTGGGGATTCAAACCTGCCACCTTAGGTGTACGTGGCTGGCACCTTAGCCAGTTGAGCCACAGGCGCCGAGCCATGGTCTCTGGATTTGTTAGCCTCCATAATTGTGTGAGCTAATTCGTTATAATAAATGTTTTTTAATTTATGTACATTTTGTTTTCCTGGAGAACACTGATTAATACAGTAAGGCAGTGTTTTAAGAAGTAAGGAATGGTTGAATGGGCCAAAGGTTGCTGTTGGGTCAAGTAAGATAAGATCTAAAAATACCAATGGGTTTAGCAACCAGGAGGTAATTGGAAGAGCAGTTTTAGTGGCATAGTCAAGGCAAAACAATGTCCAGCATTAGGGAGTGAGTGAGAAGGAAGCACTTGTTATATTTATGGAAGAGAGAAGAAAAAAAATGGAATAGAGATGGAGAGAAAGTCTGAAAATATAGTAGAGGAAGTTGCAGAATATTCCTACTGATGGTTTCTATTTATTCTATGAAGTTGGAAAGGGATTTTCTGACAAGAATGAAGGGAGAGAGAAGTGTCAGGACAGGAGGTTGGGAGAAGGTGGAGAAGTCTGAAATAGCTACTGCCGAAAACGGGGAGAGCCTACCAGGGAAACAGAGGAATTGCTGGGCCATGTGGGGACACAGTTAGAAGGGGGCCAGGGTGTCTTATGGCACCAGAAGGCACTGCTGTGTGGTTTTCTCTGGCAGGGCTCAGCCCCTGTCTGGAGAAAATGGAGCTGAATGGATCCAGGGTTGGGATTTTGGTAAGGGAGTGCCATGGGGATGAAGAGGAGTTGAAGGATTCAAGGATGGTTAAAGTGGGAAATGAGGACAGCAGGGAGCTGATAAGTAGGAAGTAGAAGGGCCCAGGGCCTGGAAGAGGTACCCACAGGGTCAAATATGGATATATCCATGTAGTCAGCCATGTATATATATAATGGTACATGTGTGTGTGTGTATGACACACACAGTCATCCGTCAGTAACTGTTGGGGGGATTGGTTCCAGGAACCCTCACAGATGCCAAAATCCACAGATACTCAAGTCTCATGTAAAATGGTATGGTATTTGCACGTCCTCTAATACATGAGGTTGGACAATTTAGTTGGCAAGCTCAACCTAGAAAAAGTACTACATACCTTATTGCCGAATATCACTACAGTCACCTTCCAAGTACTTCCCTTAGGAAGCTGTGCACCGACAGCTTCAAAGCAAATTTTCTAGGATGAGTTTGCAAACTTAATTGCCAGACCTTATACAATGACAGCACTGACAGCCATTTTAGAAAAAGGGTTCCAAAATTGCTTTGAAGGCAGGACTCATAGCTCAGTGGGTAGGGTGCAGGCCACATACACCCAGGCTGGCAGGTTCAACCTGGCCTGGGCCAGCTAAACAACAATGACAACTGCAACAAAAAAATAGCCAGGCACTGTGGTGGGCACCTGTAGTCCCAGCTACTTGGGAGGCTGAGGCAAGAGAAACCCTTAAGCCCAAGAGTTGGACGTTGCTGTGAGCTGTGACGCCGCAGCATTCTACTGAGGGCAACATAGTGAGACTGTCTCAAGAGAAAAAAAAAAACAACCCAAAAAAGAACAAAATAACTTTGAAGGGTAGACTAGATACTGGCATCAGTGCATAACTGCATAAAGGGAGTACTTCGAAGGTGACTACCATGATATCTGCAATGAGATATCTAGCACTTTTTCTAGGATGTCTGCAAACTTAATTGTCTGACCTCATACTTTAAATCAGTGTTTTTCAACCTTTCTTATTTCTCAGCACACTTGAACTTATAGTGGCTGAGTGTGAACTTCTGTGGCACACTTAAATTATGTTGATAAAAAAACAAAAGAGTAAAGGCTTGGCACCCATATCTCAATGGTTAGGGCACCGACCACATATACTGAGGCTGGTGGGTTGGAACCTGGTCCGGGCCTGCTAAACAATGACAAACTGCAACAACAACAACAAAATAGCTGGGTGTTGTGGTGGGTGCCTGTAGTCCCAGCTACTTGGGAGTCCGAGGCAAAAGAATCATTTAAGCCCAGGAGTTTGAGGTTGCTGTATAAGCTATGATGCCACAGCATCTACTGAAGGCAACATAGTAAGACACTGTCTCAAAAAGAAAAAAAAAATAAAAAGAAGAATACACTTACTGTGCTTTGAACTTCTTTCGAAAATAATTTAATGATCTTTTAAATTTTTGCAGCACACCCATTTCAAATCACCTCTTTAAATCATCTGTAGATTATTTACAATACTAATACAATAGAAATGCTGTGTAACTAGTTGTTATACTATATTGTTTAGGGAATATGAGGGCAAAAAGTCAATATATGTTCAGTGCAGAGGTAACCATTCATTTTTTAAAAACATATTTTGACCTACAATTAGTTGAATCCATGGATGTAGAACCCACAGATACAGAAGCCCAATTGTACAGGTATACACACATACACACACACACACACACACACAGATATACTGCTCCTGTGCCTATATTCTTCTTAAGGTATTAAAAATAAGAATATATTATTAAAGAATACCTTCATAGGAACTCTTCATTTTCAAGGATATATTCTTATTGTATCTCTTAATCTCCTGCTCTCTCTTTCCATTAATCTTCCCTTTCAGCAGCAGGAACAAATTAAGCATTCTCATAAAAAGCAGTTACAGGTGGCACCTATAGCTCAGTGGGTAGGGCACTGGCCACATACACCGAGTCTGGTAGGTTTGAATCCAGCCCAGACCAGCTAAACAACAATGACAACTACCAACAAAAAAAATAGCCAGGCATTATGGTGGTCGCCTGTAGTCCCAGCTACTTGGGAGGCTGAGGCCAGAGAATCAATCGCTTAAGCCCAAGAGTTTGAGGTTGCTGTGAGCTGTGATGCCACAGCACTCTACCCAGAGCAATAGCTTGAAGCCCTGTCTCAAAAAAAAAAAAAAAATGCTGTTACAAGAACCTTTAGTTCCTACCCTTTTCCTAGAACTGTCCCACCTACATTTGTCCAACTTTGTTTTGGTTCCTGGAACTGTCCCACCTACATTTGTCCTTTGTTTTGGCCATGACCTTCTAAACTACTTTGTTATGTTCAGCTAGTCCCTTTCCTCATGTAGCAAAGCCTCCTTCCTGCCTCCCCAGAACCTGATACTTGCTTTCTTAGCATCCCTTGCAGCTAGAGCTGCCTATATGGCCAGGATTGATTAATGAGACACATGTAAGCTGTGAATTGGAAACTTCTGATGCAAAGAAGCCGAGAACAGAAGAATCATGTTTCTGTGAGGCTGGTGGCTGATAAGTACAGTTTCCAGAGGCAGTCATGGCAGTGGTGCTAGTGACATTGTCCAAGGTCAAGGGTATTTGTCATACAAACTTTGGTCTACACGGCCAGGTGCCAAAGTGATGACTTCACCAGACTGGTTTTACGTGTGATTTGGGGCATTATTCCTAGCCACACAACTGCAAAGCTTCTTTCTTTGATCCTGTCAAAGATATATTCTTGGGGGCAGTGCCTGTGGCTCAGTGGATAGGGCATGGGCCCCATATACCAAGGGTGGCTGGTTCATACCCCACCCCAGCCAAACTGCAACAACAACAACAACAAAAAAAAAATAGCTGGATGTTGTGGCAGGCGTCTGTAGTCTCAGCTACTCGGGAGGCTGAGGCAAGAGAATCACCTAAGCCCAGAAGTTGGAGGTTGCTGTGAGCTGTGATGCCATGACACTCTACCAAGGGCGATAAAGTGAGACTCTGTCTCAAAAAAAAAAATGTATATATATATATATTCTTTTAAATCCTTTCAATATACAGTAGAACGTCTGTAAGTTGACCACCCAAACAACTGTAACAAACTGGTCAACAAGCAGAGGTGGTCAAGGAACTAGGCCTACTGTACTGATACATACATGTAGTCCATGTCCAGTCTCTGAAAATTAGGTCAATATAAGGAGGTTGTCAATGTAGGGGAGAGATCAACTAGGAGGTTCTACTGTATTTCTTCCCTAATTAATGTACTCAGAATCCATTTCTGTTACTGAGATAACCTGGTTCCAGTCTTGCTCTGATTCTCTGAGCTAGCCTATCTCCTTCCAAAACACTTTCTTTTGGTTAGTGGCATCCAAGTTCCATTGCTTGTGTATGTGGCAATTGTGGGGAAAGGAGCATGAGTTTCAAGTCTGCCTTTTATTCACTGGGTGACCTCCAGCCAGTCCCAAACTCCGTGGTTCTCAATTCCTCCTGTGACAGAGAGGAGGGCACATGCCACTCTGACCTGCTCTGGTTATAGCATTTGGGTGACCCCTCAAAAGTCTGTGCTGAGTAAAGCCTCTAGTCAGTGCTGTTGCCCTTTACCCACCTCTCCTCTCTACCCCCACTCTCCCTCTCCCCACCAAGGATTCTCTTTCAAGTTCATGACATTCTAAAGCAAATGGGTTTATCAGCTCTGCTCTTCACCCATCCCATCCTCTTCCCTTCAGAGAGAATGGAACAGTGGCTAAGGAAGTGAGAGACAAGAGAGGATGGAGCGAGCTCCCTACAGGCTCAGGGAGGAGAGAGACAAACACATCCTCACCTTCTTCCCCCTCTTGCAGAGGACCCGTCTTGTAAGGGAGCTTCCTCAGAGCACACATGTCACACATCTGGAAGTCAGCTCCTTGGACAGACTGATCAAGTGCTTGGGTCATCCTCCCCTCTTCTCAAAATCTATCACTAGCCCTCTGACTAAGCCCCCGGTCTTTGCTCTTTCCCTCTCTGCTCTGTTTTCCACACCTCATCTAGAAATCACTTCTAAAATATGAGCTCATGTCTTGGGCACCTACATCACTGTTTGAATCATGGGCAAATGGCTTAAATTTTCTTTGTCTCAGTTTCCTCATTTACAAAATGGGAGTAATAACCCCTACCTCATCTGATAGTTATGAAGATTAAATGAAATTATAAGTATATAGGGCCCAGCACAGTGGCTCACACCTGTAATCCTAGCACTCTGGGAAGCCAAGGAAGGTGGATTGCTTGAACTCAGAAGCCTGAGCAAGAGTAAGAACCTATCTCTATTAAAAACTGACTGGGCATGGTGGTGGGCATCTGTAGTCCCAGCTACTTGGGAGGCTGAAGCAAGAGGATCGCTTCAGCTCAAGAGTTTTAGGTTGCTATCAGCTCTGATGCCATGGCACTCTACCCAGGGCAACAAAGTGAGAGTCTGTCTCAAAAACAAAACAAAAAAACTATAAATATATAACCAATAGACTGGGCCTGGTGGCTCATACCTGTAATCCTAACACTCTGGGAGGCCAAGGTAGGTGGATTGCTTGCGCTCAGGAGTTCAAGACAAGCCTGACCAAGAGGGAGATCCTGTCTCTAAAAAAAAAGCCAAGTGTTGTGGTGGGCACCAGTAGTCCCAGCTACTAGGGAGGCTGAGACAAAAGAATTGCTTGAGATGGCTCGGCACCTGTGGCTCAAGTGGCTAAGGCGCCAGCTACATACACCTAAGGTGGCAGGTTCGAATCCAGCCCAGGCCCGCCAAACAACAATGATGGCCGCAACCAAAAAATAGCCAGGTGTTGTGGTGGGTGCCTGTAGTCCCAGCTACTTGGGAGGCGGAGGCAGGAGACTCGCTTGAGCCCAGGAGTTGGAGGTTGCTGTGAGTTGTGATGCCACAGCACTCTACCCAGGGGGACAGCTTAAGGCTCTGTCTCAAAAAAAAAAAAAAAAGAATTGCTTGAGATCAAGACTTTGAGGTTGCTATGAGCTATGACAACACAGTACTCTCCCAAGGGCACAAAGTAGACTGTCTCAAAAAATAAAAATAGGCTCGGTGCCTGTGGCTCAATTGGCTAAGGCGCCAGCCACATACACATAAGGTGGCGGGTTCGAATTCCCAGCCCAGGCCCACCAAACAACAATGATGGCTGCAACCAAAAAATGGCCAGGCGTAGCGGGCGTCTATGGTCCCAGCTACTTGGGAGGCAGAGGCAGGAGACTCGCTTGAGCCCAGGAGTTGGAGGTTGCTGTGAGCTGGGATGCCATGGCACTCTACCCAGGGGGATAGCTTGAGGCTCCATCTCAAAAAAAATAAAATAAAATAAAATAAAAATAAAAAGTATATAACCAATAGCGTAGTGCTTTCTGGGGACATCACAAGAGCTCATTGGGTATTAGCTATTGCTGTTAATATTGCTGTTATTACCATTATTGCGATCGCAGAATACTTTGCCCATGTGGGAAAACAAGCATGTAGTCTAGTGGCTGTCAGCACAGGCTAGGGAGTCAGACCCACCTGGATTCAAACTTCCGCTCCATCTTTGCTATTCATATGAGCCTGGGAAAGTCAGCTTATCTATCTGCTACGTTCCTTTCCTATAAAATGAGGATAATAAAATCTTATCCCAGGGTTTTTGTGAGGTTGAAATGGCATGCATAATGTATGCATATCAGAACTAGCTTAGGCTAATACAGAGCCTTAAACAATCCCTTTCCCTCACAGAAAAGAAGCTGAAGGGAGGCTCTGTTGTTATTAAAGATTCAGACTCTTTCTGTCTTTCTCTTTCATCATCCGTAGTGGTTGCTTCATAGCCTAAGAGAACAACTGTCTTTCTTTCTTTCTTTCTTTTTTTTTTTTTTTTTTGAGATAGATACTCACTGTGTCACCCTCAATAGAGTGCTATGGCATCATAGCTCACAGTAACCTCAAAACCTCAAACTCTTGGGCTTAACCGATTCTCTTGCCTCAGCCTCCCGAGTTGCTGGGACTTCAGGCACCCACCACAACACCTGGCTATTTTTTTTTTTTTTTGTGGGTTGCAGTTGTCATTGTTGTTTAACAGGCCAGGGCTGGGCTCAAACCCACCAGCTTCGATGTATGTGGCTGGCACCCTACTCACTGAGCTATAGGCACCAAGCTTCAACTGTCTTTCTTTTAGGACTTCCTAGAAGTTCATCCAACAAATTCTATTTACAGCTCATTAGCCAAAATAGGGATTGTAGCTTTTAACCTAGACAGATTTGCCAACCAGGATGAAATAGGATTCAGCAAGGCATAGAGGATTCAGGGAAAGCCCGTGACTCACATGAATGAGCTTGGAACCAGAGCCTCTAGGCCAGTCAAACCCTTAGATGGCTGTCGTCCTGCTTAACAGCTTGTCTGCAAAATGAAAGCCCCCAAGCCAGCACCACAGAGCTAAGCTGCCCCATATTCTTGACCCGGAGAAACTGTGAGATAATTCATGATTTAAGCTGATAAGTTTTGGGACAATTTATTATGCAGCGATAGATAACGAATGCAGTAGGCAACAAACACCAATACTAGTAATAGTACATATAACTTTATCACCAGTAGGAATCGTAGCTATTTTCACATCATATTAAAGTTGTGGATGTTTCTTTCTTTCTTTTTTTTAAGAGATAGAGTCTCACTTTATCACCCTTGGTAGAGTGCCGTGACGTCACAGCTCACAGCAGCCTCCAACTCCTGGGCTTAGGCAATTCTCCTGCCTCAGCCTCCCAAGTAGCTGGGACTACCGGTGCCCACCACAACGCCTGGCTATTTTTTGTTGCAGTTTGGCCGAGGCCAGGTTTGAACCTGCCACCTTCAGTAAATGGAGCCAGCTCCCTACCCTTGAGTCACAGGCGCTGCCCAAAAGTTGTGGATATTTCAACGTATCATTTCCAACTCATTGTTATTTTAGAATTATAGTATTGGCTATGTACATTAACTCAACGCCTGTAATCCTAACACTCTGGGAGGCTGAGGCAGGTGGATTGCTTGAGCTCAGGAGTTCTAGAGAAGTCGGAGCAAGAGCGAGACCTCATCTCTAAAAAGAGATAGGCATTGTGGTGGGCAATAGGTTAGTCAGAGGAACTCCAAGAACGTAACAAGCATAGGCCACTCCATTTTGAGCATAAGGCACTCAATGGTGGCTGTTCAGTGACCTCTGCTGAAAGCACCCCCTTCTGGTACCCAGCCAGAAGAAACCAGGAACTAGCAAACACAGTGGCTCTATAGGGGCTGAACTATAAATGAACAGAACAGCCAGCTGGGAAGCCAACTGGAATTGTACCTGGCAACAGACACTAGTGCACCAAAGTAACACTCTCCCCCTCCTACCCTATCTAAGAAATTAGCACTCTTGCTCTTCAGGGCTGGTGCCTATCAAGTCTCAGCCCACCTCCGCTGAGGCACCAAATAACTTTAGCTATAGATCTACATCCAGCTTTATGACTTGATTGAGTTGGTCACTACCTTACAGTGGAAGCCTGTGGTCCCAGCTACTCAGAAGGCTGAGACTTTACCACAGGTGACAAAGTGAGACTCTGTCTCAAAAAAAAAAAAAAAAAGAATTACAATATTATTAGATCTATACCTACATAATACATGATTGTACTTTTCTATCTACTTATGTTTGTGCAAAGCAGCCATTGTGCATCTTTGAATCTAGTGGTCTAGTAGCCACCAAATGGTGAAGAAGTGAGGAAGGCCCGTGGTTCTCCTGGCTTGAGGTAGTTTTGGTGGGACAAACATATGCAGGCTGAGGCTATGTGTACACACAGAGGATGCCAGAGAGGTCCAGACTCCTGACCAACCCTGAGGAGATGCATGCATGTGTGGAGGAGATTATCACATTGATAATCCAAATATCTTTATTGCTTTTCAGAAATTTCTCTTTTCTTTTCTTTTTACTTTTTTTGAGACAGGGTCTCACTTCGTCGCCCTAGGTAGAGTGCTGTGGCATCATGGGCTCATAGGCTGGGCTCAAGCGATCCTCTTGTCTCAGTTTCTCTGTTTTTCTATTTTTAGTAGAAATGGGGTCTCACTTTTGCTCAGGCTGGTCTTGAACTCATGAGCTCAATCAGTCCACCCACCTTGGCCTCCCAAAGTGCTAGGATTTTTTTTTTTTTTTTGCAGTTTTTGGCCAGGGCTGGGTTTGAACCTGCCACCTCTGGTATATGGGGCCAGTGCCCTACTCCTTTGAGCCACAGACACTGCCCAGATTTTTTCATTTTTGAGACAGAGTCTCTCTTTGTCACCTTTAGTAGAGTGCTGTGATGTCATGGCTCACAGCAACCTCAAACTTTTGAGCTCAAGTGATTCTCTTGACTCAGCCTTCCAAGTAGCTGATGCTATAGGCACCCACCACCATACCCAGCTATTTTTAGACATGGGATTTTGGTCTTGCTCAGGTTGATCTCTAACTCCTGAGCTTAAGTGATCTAACACCTCAACCTCCCATAGTACGAGGATTATAGATGTGAGCCACTGTGCCAGCCCCAGGAATTTCTATCAAAAAATGTTAATTGATTAAATAAACAAACAAATGAGGTGAGTTGTTTCCATTGTCAGTTCAAGTTTTGAAAAAGTTCAAATGAGAATTTTCTTCATTTTAAAGACAAGGTCTTGCTAAATTGCCCAGGTTGGAGTGCAGTGGCTATTCACAGGCACAATCACAGCTCACTGAAGCCTTGAATGCTTGGGTTCAAGCAATCCTCCTGCCTCAGCCTCCTGAGCGGCTGAGACCGTAGGCATGCACAACCATGCCTGGCTTCAAATGAGAATTCATAACTCTCCATAAAACAATTTGACCTTTTGAAATATGAATATGGGTACAGTCCATAGATGTGGACAAGGCAATTTCAAACACATCTAATAGTTTAAGTAACTATTGCAGGCCATTATTTAAGATTGCTGCTGTAAATACATGACATTAGTCATGTGTGGAGTTACAAGTTCTACAAATAAAAGAGGTTCCTTCTTTTCCCTTTTTACTTCCTTTTTATACATGGTATTTTGAAGTAAAGACATGAACACTTAGTGTTTTATACTAGTGGTATTCTCATATTATTTTTTCTTGAAAAATACTAAACATTAAAAAAATGAAAACTAGGGGCAAGACTGCAGAGAACAGCGAACTGAGGGGATCAGCATATCCTTTTCCCCCAAAAGAAACTATTAGCAAAAACAATAATTGGCAAGAATCAAAATTTACAAAAAGAACCATTTCTGTGCTCTAGAAATCAACCAGAATCCTACCACAATCTGAGAAGCATTTATGCCTGAAAAGCTCAAAATTTAGGGGAAGCATACTGGGAAACTGTGGCGTTTGGCTTGGGGATCCTCCTCGTCCTCCAATTTGACAGAGAGGTTCTCAAGACTAGCAACTATTTTGCTGTGGTCTATAGGGGCTCAGTCAATTTGGAGCAGTGGACAGTGTCCACACCCAGTAGCACTGTTGACAAAAGTGACAGTCTCAGATGCAGGCAAGTGAGGAAGGCCAATGGCTCTCCTATCTTGAGGTTGTAGTTTTGGTGGGGCAAACATTTGGGTTGAGGCTGCGTGTAGGCACAAAGGATACTGGGGAGGACCCACCCAAGTCAGCTACAAACTCCTGCCCGACCCTGATATTACATGCATGTGTGGAGGAGCTTCAGAAAGATACAATAGAAAGTGAAAGCTGGATAAGAGTTGAAAATAGCCTAAACTTTGAATGTGCTCCCCTACCCATACACAGATCTATCAGCAAAAGACAGAAAACTTACTGGCTTGAGGGGCTGAGCACAGCTTCTGTCCAATCAGTGGCTGACCAACTAGGCTGCACAAAGGTGGGGCAACTCTTAGGAAGTAAAAAATAAAATAAGAATTAAAAATAACAGAACAGAGACATCAGCGGCTGCATACTGCAGTAGAAAAAAATGTCATATTTCAGACAAGTTACTAAGCAGAAAAATAACAAAAATAGCAAAACACCGAACTTCAGGTAAAAAAATAGAATCTAGAGTTGCTACAAGATAGTGTCTGAAATGTCCAATTTTTAATCAAAAAATTTAAAGCCCCACCAAGAAATGGAAAAAAGCAATTAATGGAAATTGAGTGTTCCCAAATGTTGAATTTAGCAAAGACTCCAAAGAGGCTGTTATGATTATGTTAAAGAACTAAAGGAATTTCATGTTTATAGAATTGTAGAAAAGTGTGACAACATGAATCAACAAATAGAAATTCTCAATAAGGAGATAGAAACAATTTGAAAGAAAGCAAAGAATATTCTAGAGTTTGATGATACAATAAGTACCCAACGTGGTCTACAGATTCAAAATGATATTTTTTCAGGAATAGAAAAAAAATTATATTAAAATTCATATGTAATTTCAAGAGACCCCAAATAACAAAAACAATTTTAGAAAAGAAAAATAATGTTTGAAAGTCTCACGTTTCCTATTTTCAAAATGCACTACAAAGCTACAATAGTCAAAACAGTGTGATGCTGCCAAAAAGATATACATATAGACCAAAGGGAAGAGTAAAGAGCCCAGAAATAAACCCTCACAAATATGGTCAAATGATTTTGACAAAGGTGCCATTCACCATGTAAAGGGTAATCTTCAAAAAATGACACTGGGAAACCTAGATACCCATATGTAAAAGAATGATGTTGTACCACCTAATAATATATATAAAAATTAACTCAAAATGAATTAGGTACCTAAACATAAGAACTAAAACTATAAAACTTCTAGAAGAAAACTTGGCTCGGCGCTTGTGGCTCAATCGGCTAAGGCGCCAGCCACATACACCTAAGGCGGCGGGTTCGAATCCCCAGCCCGGGCCCGCCAAACAACAATGATGGCTGCAACCAAAAAATGCTCTGTCTCAAAAAAAAAAAAAGAAGAAAACTTAACAGGAAAAGTTCATGATATTGAAGTTGGCAATTATTTCTTAAATACGACACCCAAAACACAGGCAACAAAAGTAGAACTCATTTTCTGGAACTGCCATCAGGGCCTTTGTTGTAT
>CAUYQV010121650.1:0-14853 GCA_963574575.1 Galagoides demidoff
TGTGGTCCCAGCTACTTGGGAGGCTGAGGCAGGAGACTCGCGTGAGCCCAGGAGTTGGAGGTTGCTATGAGCTGTGATGCCATGGCACTCTACCCAGGGGGATAGCTTGAGGCTCCGTCTCAAAAAAAAAAAAAAAAAGAATCAAAGATATCTCTTTGATCACATATATTTCCTCCTGTATTGTGGAATTTATCCCTTCTTTCTCAGTCAAATTTTTTTTCCCAAATAGTGGTATACACGTGCTGAATTAAGCTTCTCAGTGCTTTAACCCACTGTCACCTGTACTGTATTCAATATGTCACAGAAACTACTTTTAAGAATTTCACCAGTGACAAACTTCTTTTCGAAAGCAAGTCATCCTATTTCTCTTTACCTTTATGAAGAGTTCTTTCAAATGAAAACCATTCTTCCAGATTAGCATACAATCTATTAATCCTGCAAATCACAAAATTATACTTTTTTTTTTTTTTTTTGAGACAGAGTCTCACTATGTTGCCCTGGGTAAAGTGCCATGCTATGGCGTCACAGCTCACAGCAACCTTAAACTCTTGGGCTTAAGCAATTCTCTTGCCTCAACCTCCCAAGTAGCTGGGACCACAGGTGCCCAACACAATGCTCGGTATTTTTTTTTTTTTTTTTTTTGGTGGGAGTTGTCATTGTTGTTTAGCAGGCCTGGGCTGGATTCGAACCCACTAGCTACAGTGTATGTGGCTGGTGCCCTAGCTTCTGACCTAGGCACCGAGCCACAAAATTACATTTTTTAAATCAGATCACTTTATGTCACTTCCATGGGCGAAATCTCTTAATGTTTTCCATGTCAGGTAAGACATATTGAAAAAATAGAAGTGAAGCTAGGAACTTCACTGACCATATAGCTGGGGGCCAGAAAGACGGATGAGGCGGTAGGGCAGTGGGAGACAACTTTGTAGGTGATTCCTGGGCCACTGGAAATGGTAGATATGAGAATACCAAATGGTATTGAAGCAGCTACTCTCTGCTAATGCAAAAGGGATGCTGACAGAAAGTAGAGCCAGAAAGAGAACTCCCTCTTTTCTCTGACCTTTCAGTATCACACTGTTATGTCTCAGATGATAAGGAAATCTTAGAGATGGAGTTTACAGACTCTCATCCCCAATATCACAAAGTGTATTATAAATTGGCGGGCCTGGCCTTGAGAGGCACTACCCGTCACAGTTTACCTGACTCCGAATAAACTTTTGCTTCCAGAGTACCTATTTCTAAAGCATCACTAATTACTTTCTATTAAATTATTCTCTGACAGCAGAACACATTTAAGCTTTCCCAGTTTGCTCATTGTATGACAATTTTGTATCAGTAGAGTAAGACAGCCTGTTCCTTCTAGATAACTGAAAATTGCATCTTTCAGTCCCTCAATTCCTTTCTTAAATTTGATTTGCCTAGAAACATTATCCTTATGCCCCCAGTTAAATTCTTCTTTGTAGCATACTGTTTGGCATATCGTCTATGGAACCTTCATGTGTTGAAAGGATAAACTGAATTTTCCCTCTATATTTTTATCTCTCCTCAGGGGGCTATATTCTGCCTCTTTCTGCAAATAATTATTGTTGTGCTAATTGTATCATTCCACAAGTTCCTTCAGGATAGGAATGATGTCTTACTCCTGTCCGCAGTGCCCAGATGTTAAGTAATCATTAATCGCTGCAATCTCCAAAACTGATGCTTACAAAGATAAGAAAGTAACCAAAGCCTTATGAATAGAAGAACATGTGAATTTTAATTTAAGTAAACTGAAAAGTTTAACTAGCTTCTTTCAAATATGAATTTTTCAGTTTTTCTGTTTTATGCTTTGCTTCTCTTCAATTATAATATATAAGAAATTAAATATATCTAATTTTCAACAGCCCAGAAGTTTCTCTGTTTGGTTGTTGTTTGAAAATGATAAGGCATGACTTTCTTATTTTTTTGTTTTTTTATCAAATATGACACATAGCCAAGAACTATGAAAGCTTATCTCCCCAGCTAGGTGACACTTAACTGGGCAGCTCTATTGGAAAAGAATGTCCTGCCAATAGTCATTTTTTTCCATGCTGCAGCAAAACAGTATAGATCTGAATACCATTTCCGTGTTTTGTATCTGCAGCAGATCACTGTCTTCAGATAAAGTGAGCATTTGAATTACCTGTCAGCTCTGGATTTGATAAACAAGCTTTCAGTGCTTCAACCTTATGAATAATTTCAACTTCCATTAGATGAGAAGAAAAATAATTTAAAATATTTTTTCCTCTGGACATCACTAATATCCAAAATTACTTATGTAATAAATTGCTCACAGGAGAGAAATATCACTTTCTTAAAATTTCAACAGCAAGTCTTATTTATGGGCCAATAGTCTAGTTAAGCATTTGTAATATAAATTAAAAGTGTGATATAGATAAGAGCAAGCAATTATCTGATAATCTCATGGATTATCAATCTTGTGAGTCCTGGAGTGCTTAACATGCTATAAATCATCAATGCATAATCTCACTGAGTTAAAATTAGTTTTCATTTGTTTATTTTTTAATCATCACTTTGAGGTTAAGCTATTGGTTTTTAAATGTGCTGTTTCAGGACACCAAAGTAGAGAAGAGATAAGCAATAAGAAATTATTAATTGCTAATTTTAAAAATAATTAAAAGCAATTTTTATGTGTGTGTGTATATATATGTATATATATGAAACACTAATCTCTGTTCTCGATTTTATCTCAAAAATAATATTCTTCCTAACATAATACATGATATCATGTAAAATTAATATGCAAAAAGGAATTTTTTCAGAATTAATTCCCAAGCAGATGAAAAACAGACCAAGTCAAGTGATTATAATAAGGAATGTCTGTTTCAACCAATCCTTTAACTTGATTTACAATTCCATGGGGAGTATTGATCTATACTTGACATTTATCCAGCTTTTTAAATTCAATTCATTTTTATCAGTAACTGAAACCAACAAAAGTAACCCACATAACTGAATTTCTTTGCAGTTATAATTTTACCTCCAGCCTAATGCTGCTTTTAGAGTCTCCTAGTTGTAAAAGCACATTATGTACTAACAGTGCACCCGGCCTTGAAACCAATTTGAATATTATGGGACAGGAAAGCATTCAAGTGCCTGCTTCTTTCTGAGAGTATCAGTGGACAAATACGGCTGGGTTCTGTCTCTTTCTGTGCTCTAATGAGCCTCCAAATGGTTTCCCAATTTAAAGCAGCTTTGGCAGCTGTATTGATCACAAATTTGGGATGTTCTAAAGGGAGGCACTAACAGGGAAGACTGTTTATTATGAAAATGTGTAAAGAGGTAGGTGTGCCACACTGAGTTCTTTATCCAGGAGCAAACAACATTCCTCTTACAGCAAAATCTCACGTTTTGAATGGATTGCAGGAGTTACACTAAACCATAGTATAAAGCCTTAGGCATCAGAATGTCTGTCAATAATTTTTTTTCCCTAAAAATATCCCAGGTAAGTTTTGACAAAAACATTTACATAAAAATCATTTAATGAATCTATAGCATACCCTTTGAAAGAATTCAAATAACTCTTTCCATTGGTTATTAGGATATAGTAAATATAAATAATTCCATGAAAAAAGCAGAAAATGAGAAAATGAATAAGTATATAATAGTTATTGTGCTTAGAATGCTCTTTACAAGATCTTTAATGGACATTATATACAGAATTCTATTTCAATATTGTAAGACTTTACATTATCTTCAAGCTAATTACATTGTAGATATCCAAGAAAAGAAACATCATGTCCTCTTCTCTTTGCCGTCTCCTCTCCTCTCCTCTTGCCTCTTTCCTTCTCTTTCTACTTCCTTCTATTTCTCTCTCCCTCTCTCTTACTACCTCCCCAACCCCAACTCATGGAACTTATATTCTATGGAAAGTGTTTCTCAGAATAAAATAAACACCTTATTGTGAGAAACCTGGGGATCTTGTTAAAATGTAGATTCTGATTGATTAAGTTCTGGGGATTCTACATTTCCAAAATCTTCCCTGGGGATGCTCATGTTGCTGATCTCCCAACAACATTTTGAGTAGCAAGACTATTGAACTCAGTTTGCAAAACTCTAATCTGGGCAAAGGTAATAGGTGGTTTATCAGCGAATGTTGCCTATGAGACTGAGAAAGAGAAAACCGAGATGAGTGATTTTTCATGAGCTTGAATAAGGAGCCTCTGTAGGTTTTTAACACACTTTAAACAGGCAAGCTTGAGTGTATTGTCAAGGGCAGGTGAGTTCACTAAATAGAAGCTGGATAAGATTGGAGAAACTGATGGAGAATGGGCTCTGCAAACATAGACTAAATTGCATCAAAATTGTAAGTGGAAATGTTAAATCAGAATGAAGAGAAACTCTTTGAATAGAAAAGAAGGATGAACTTGAGCATGGGGTCATTCATTTTTGCAAAGTAATGTTGGTGAAGGGAAACTGCCCTTTTCCCTGAAAGTTCATTGAAAGATCAACTCTCAATTAGGCAGATTAATAAAAAAGGATTTATTGACCATGTGCACTGGGAGAAATCACAGTGATAACCCAATTTTCCAAAGATGTTCAGATACCTTATAAGGCCTTTTAGAGGGGAGAGGAGAAACTGAGGAGCATAGGGTGATAAACAGTTGCTAGGGAGGTTGCTAGGGAGGGCAAAAGGATGGGGGAGAAGCATATTGACTTATAGATTGACCTGGAATACAGGTATTTATGAACCAAATGATTTGGGCCAGATCCACCTACATCCCCACCCTCATTCCCAAAATATTTTGGGATAACAGGAAGGAGTGAGGGGAGTCAATTTTCTCCTTTTATCCTCTGATCAGGCCCGTTAGGTTTATACAGATAGAGGGACGCCTCCTCCAGTGCTTCTTGACTTGAATGGCCCTCAGTTCAAATTATTCTTTACATCAGGGACTCATATTTGAGGATGAAATTTTCTTAGTTCCTTCACTAACATGGGAGGTCCATCATCTCCTTGCCTTCATTATTAAACATTATCCTCAAATTTAGGCAATACTTAAAGATTGGCTATGGAAGTTTCTAAAGGGTATCTACAGCAGGAGAGACCACAAAAGAGACCGACAAGTATTTCTAGATACTTTCCGTGATTTTACCAATCTTTAAATGGCTTCATTTAATTTGATTTGCCAATAAAGATATTTCTTGTGTCATCAAAAGGAAACAGGAAAGAAAGAAAAAGAAATGGGAATGGAAGTGATCATCGTTTAGGATTGCGTGTCAACATGGGGCAGGCTTGTTGGCCTGAGCAGCATCCTTTCCGCCAGTTTTTGGTAGCAAATTTTGCTTTTCCTCTTGTAAATGACCCCTCTGTCATTCTCAGGTAATGCTGCTGAAACTGATACTCCAGTCTCCAAGTTTCCAGACCAATAAAAGCTGCCTTTTCAGGAGTGTGAACCTTCAGCAGTATTAGAGAAGAATGAGGATCCTTACAATTAAATCAGTGCTTGTAACTCAAGCGGCTAGGGAGCCAGCCTCATACACCAGAGCTGACAGGTTGGAATCCAACCCAGGCCTGCCAAACAACAATGATGACTACAACCAAAAATAGCCAGGTGTTGTGGTAGGTGCCTGTAATCCCAGCTACTTGGGAGGTTGAGGCAAGATAATCGCTTGAACCCAAGAGTTTGAGGTTGCTGTGAGCTTGATGCCACAGCACTCTACCCAGGGTAACAGCTTGAAACTCTGTCTCAAAAAAAAAAAAAAAACAAAAAAATCATTCCAATAGTGGGACTTATAGGAGACTGGCCTTTAATTTACATCACTGGGGTTTCAGGCCTTGTCTTTGTCCTCCCATAATGTAAATAATTAAATACCTTCTTATAATGACTTCCTACTTAAGGGTTATAAAACCAACTATTGATTTGATTGCTCCCATATAGTATATGTATATATACATGTACATGCACAGACACACACATCCCTTGTTAAGTTTACAATTATGCTACATTTTCACATTTATTATCCAATAAT
This sequence comes from Galagoides demidoff, assembly GCA_963574575.1. Taxonomy (NCBI): domain Eukaryota; kingdom Metazoa; phylum Chordata; class Mammalia; order Primates; family Galagidae; genus Galagoides; species Galagoides demidoff. Next base: position 6,010 of record CAUYQV010121650.1, read on the forward strand.
ACATATATTCATAATGTGTATACTATCAGTACAGTAATCTACTGACTTATTTATGACTAAGATAATTTAGATAGGAGCAAAAGTCTTCAAGTTTCTAGATGTAGCTTAATATCATAAATATAAATATAAATAAATATTTTGATTAAATATAAAGGTTATATGGAGAACATCCTATAAAAGGACACTCCCCTTTGAAAGGAAGGAGACCATCAGGCATATCTACAGTTATAAAAATCCAGGTTAAGACGAGCATATCTCTCAGTATCATATGTACAAATCAGCTCCAGTATGCACAGGCATATATGGATATAGATTTTTTAACTCCAAGTTTATTATTATTCCTTTTATAACACTACTATATATGTAATAGGAAGATAATTAATCCCAGTGTCAAAGCATTGCTGCAACAATTCAATGAAATAATATGTATAAGATACCTAAGAATACCTGACACATACTAAGAAAAAAAAATAAGATCTCTATTCCCTGACATTTCTCCTTTTCTCTATTTTCATGGTTTCTCCCTCTTCCCTGAACAAATATACTATTGATTCTTAAACAACATAGGTTCGAACTGTGTGGGTCTACTTGTAAATAATTTTCTTCCCGTCTCTGCCATCCTAAGACAGCAACACCACCTTTCCACCTCAGCCTCCTCAGTGTGAAGATGATGAAAATGAAGACCTTTGGGATGACCCACTTCCACTTAAAGAATAGTAAATATATTTTCCCCTTTTATGATTATATTAATAACATTTTCTTTTCTCTAGTTTATCATGTACCGATACTTCATTATTAACAGAACCACTGATTAAAAAACCACTGATTATACTGTATGCAGTGTAATACATCCAACATGCAAAATATGTGTGAGTTGAGTGTTTATGTTATAGGTAAGGCTTCCAGCTGACAGTAGGCTATTAGCAGCTGGGTTCCTGGGGAATCAAAGTTACATGCAAATTTCTGACTGTGTGTGTGGTGAGCACCCTGAAGCCCCGTATGGTTCAAGGGTCCCCTGTATATGGTACATAAAAACACAAGTACACAAACAGGCACATGTTTGTGTGCTCACAAATGCAAAAAGGAATCTAGAAAACTATGGATACGTCTGCATGTGATCTCTAAGTCTTCAGAATCCATAAAAGATCAAAGTGCTTAAAAAATACATGCATATGTTGCTTATTGACTTCCAAAATCCTCCTGAATAGTTTTCAAGATAGTGTCTAAGTGATAAAAACAGAATCAGAGCAAGTAAGAAAAACCCCAGACATTATTAGGTATTTGAAATGAACTGATTATAATGAGTATGCACATAATTAGGCTGAGTTTCTCCCATAATTAAAATAAATAAAACTGCCGGTTGCATTATTTTTCTTACCTGATAAATAATACAAACAAATCTGTATGGAAAAATATATTTTTTGAACTATACAAATATTTCTCCACAAAGAGCATTTGCCTAGGATTGTACTTCATCAAGAACACAAAATAACTATTCAAAATAGTTACCTAATAACAAAATATTTATTATGTTATTATTCTATAAAAACCAAGAACACTGGTAAATCCTATTTCAGTTTAGGGGTATATCTTGGACAGTAAGATGGGATTTCTTGATAGAACATAAATGTATTATTTAATTATGTAAGTGGACAGGTCAAGCTTCTTATTATGGTAATAACCATGATTTAAATACTAGATGTGAGGAAGACAGTTTTTTTTTTCCATGAGAATTTATGAGATGAATTACTTATTCTTTCTTCAAACAGAGGCTAACTTCAGTAGTACATGGACAGGAGAAATGATTATAAATAGAAAATTGTTTTGTCCTAAGAATTACAAATTTTCAAGTACTGACTGGCAAAAAAATAGTTAAAACAAGGGTGGCGCCTGTGGCTCAAAAGGGTAGGGCACCAGCCCCATATGCCAAGGTGGCAGGTTCAAACCCAGCCCCAGACAAAAAAAAAAGAAGAAGAATTAAAACAGTAGTGTTCTGTATGAGAAAAAATAATTTTAGTTTCAGAGTATATGAGGGTAGTCTTATAAAGAGAATTTCTGATCTACAAAAGTATTTGAAATGCAATTTTAGATAGAACTACATAATTATTGGGTCCAGTTAATGAAAACAGCTGAATAAATTGAATTGGAAAGAGATGATTTTTTTAAAATGTTAATTTAAATAACATTTAAATAAGAATTTCTATCCTGAGGTTCATGGACTTATGGAGCACGTTAATGGATTTCATGGAGAGTGAATGCATTCATTTCAGAAATATTATGCATAATTTGTAGACATACATAGTTACTGTGAAGATGATTCATAGTACATAACATTCTTGAAGTGGTCCTCAAACAGTTAATAATGATAATGTAAGTATTGGTAAATGATGACAAATGTAAAAATATATTTTTTAATTTTACTCATTTTGATACTCATTCTGGAAACCTATCAGTAATTAGCAAAACGGGTCAATTTCTAATCATACAAAATGATTACATGAAAGTTTGAAAACCGTGGTAGATTCTAGATTTGAATATAGTGAAAAGACCTGAAAGACTGTGCTAAATATTTTAGATACAGGTTAATAAATGGGGTGGTTGGCAGCAATATAGATATAACAGTATGTAATTTCAAAATGTATTATACTATTACTTCCAATTCAACCTTTAGTAACAGTTAATTTTATAATCTAATAAGTAGTAATTTATTTGCAGCTTTGGTCATTGCTTATTGATTGATGAAATTTATCTCTAAAATTGAATAAAAGACTTGTCAGATTGAATAAATTGAATAAAATGAAGTGAGAGATAATGTGTGTGCACTCAGTATCCATTCTTCCCCACCTCCACTTCCGTACCAACAGAACCACTGATTTAAAAAAATTATATTAGAAACTATAAGAAATTAGTTAAGGAGAGCTTTTCTTTTTACCCCAGATCCTGGATCATGAGTGACCTAAATGGGTACCCAGTGACTAATTGTCAATTACTAATTTACTGCTGACATGAAAGGAAGTCCTTATACCCATTCAAAATAGAGAGAGGGGGAAGGAAGTGAGGCATGCATCATGAATTACTTCTCTTCTAGACTAGCCAAAGACATGGTGCCTACAGCAGCAAAAGCAATCCTTAAGACATCAGAAAGAGGATTACAATAAAATATATAGAAAGTTGAGATACTATTTATGTTAGCAGTATAGCATTATTCTATTACTATTTACATATGTTATTATATTCATGTTATTAACACTAACAGCTTTAAGTTTCCTTCATGTTTATATTTTTTTACAAAAAGGTCATAGTTTCCCTGTTCTTCTAGTTTGGTATTGAGACAGATTCTAATAATGCTTAAATAATTACAGCTTCAGCTTATGGTTTTGAACCTCCAACCATGCTTCTCCCCTAGGTACTTTCTGCCTTCCATTTACTTTGTTCAGAATTCTCTTCTCCTCTTGTAAGGCTCAATTCCTTATTTATCTCTCTACTCAAGTTACTTTTTCAAAATTATTTCCTCAACCAAACTTTACCTAAAGTACCTTTGTCATTTTACTTGCAATCCTCTTATCCTGAATTATTATTATTATTTTTTTTGAGACGGAGCCTCAAACTATCCCCCTGGGTAGAGTGCTATGGCATCACAGCTCATAGCAACCTCCAACTCCTGGGCTCAAGCGAGTCTCCTGCCTCAGCCTCCCAAGTAGCTGGGACCACAGGCACCCACCACAACGCCCGGCCATTTTTTGGTTTCAGCCATCATTGTTTTGGCGGGCCCGGGCTGGGGATTCAAACCCGCCACCTTAGGTGTACGTGGCTGGCACCTTAGCCAATTGAGTCACAGGCGCCGAGCCTATCCTGAATTATTTTAACAACACTTAGCTAATTTGTTTCAAAGCCTGACCTGACATCATATACTGTTTTCATTTGTTCACTATTTTTACCTATAGAATGAATTCTCCACGAGTACAAGGATGTGATCTGTTTTATTACCATCTAGAATAATTTAAAGAGCACATCAATTGATTTACTGATAACTGTGTAAGTTTTATTTTGTTTTTATATTCATATTTTAAAAAGTGTTTTTAAAATACCATGTTTGCATTGCTTTACTTCACATATGATAAATATTCATTTTTCTGTGGTGTTAAAACGTTATTTTTAGTTGAATGAAAATATTATATACTATGATTACTGCAGTCCTGTTTTTATAATGAAAAAACATATTAATATACATTAATTTCTTTCCTGAATTCTAATATTGCCCATAACACATCATAAGAAAATATAAATATCCATAATCAAAGAAGTCAGATCAAATCTAGTCCAGTTTAGCCCTCAATGATTACTTCTAGATGCTTATTGCATAGATATATTTTGTGATAATGGAATCTTTAACAAATAAGCTAGAATAGACAATTGTTATGGAATGATGAAAATAAATCTGTCAGGTTTTTTAAAACAGTAATAACCCAGAGACATTTTAAGCTACACATTTGTTGAAAAGAACTTTGATTTATAGTGAAATATGTTAGTAATACATGTAACCAAACACATTTATTTGTATTACTAACATATTTTGACGTATTTGTTTTTTTTTGGTCAGTGGTCAGCTAGAGGCAATTTACACCAACTCACAAGGTCATTAAATTTTCAAGAATTTTGTGACACAGTTGTCAAGCACAGCTATAGTTAATATTAACTTACACTTTTATTAAAAGAAAGATTCAAAAACTTGAATTGTTTTACTAAATAATAACTATTATTATTATTACTATTTTGTAAGTCAATTTACTCCCTTTCTGGCTTCCAAAAGTCATTATTTTCTTTCACTGTTTCATCTGTTTTCTCGTTAGCTGTGAATATCTCTTGACTCACTATACAGCAAGCTGTCCCTTGTCCTCCTGATAAAGTATCTGTCACAGGCCAATTTATTAATTGCAGTAGTGTTTTTCTGGGAGCTGATAAATGAACTAAAGCTCATTGTCAATGGCACGGTAAGAATTATTTTTCATTCTATGGCCTAATAAATTCATTAGTGTTGTTTTTATTATCAAAATGTTTTACATACTTTATATATGGAATTACACTTAGTTATCATAATAACTCTGCTTGCTGAAGGCAACAACATCTCACAGATGGTACAACTGAGAACTATGCTCATTATCATACAATTAGTAAATGATAGATGCAGGAATCCAGATTTATTTGGTACCACTTAACTACAATAGAATTTAATATAATTAGCTAATAAAAAAGGGGCTTGTGATATTTGTGCAGAGACACAGAAGGCAGGAATAGCTGATGATAAAAGATTTTGAAATCTAGGTAGATACTGCACATGAGGTATGACAATTAAGTTAGTGAACTTGTCACTGTGTGCAGAATTGATGAAAATGTTACAAAAAATTCATCAAATTCTGTGTCAGAATCATCAGCTGAGTCTGAGAAGCATAGTCGATGAAGAAAACATAGATGGAAAAATAGAAAAATCTTAACTGAAAATCTTGGCATGAGAAAAGTGCGGGTCTTACATTAGGACAGTACACAGCTCAATGTCACTGTCTAGAGGGGATTTTAGCCAGTAAACAAATAACTGTATCGGAACACCCTCCCTACTCAACTAATCTGGGCCCCAATCACTTTTTTCTTTACCAAAATATAAAGAAAATATTGAAAGGAAGACATTTTGATGACATTCAAGACATCAAGGTTAATACAATGATAGTTCTTAGGGCCCTTTCACAAAAAAGAGTTCCAAAATCGCTTTGAAGAGTGAACCAGGTGCTTGAGACAGACAGCTTCCCAAGTGGATGGAGTACTTCGAAGGTCACCGTACTGCTTCTCAGCAATAAGGTACGTAGCATTTTGTCTAGGTGGAGTTTATGAACTCAATTATCCAACTTCAGAGTTTAAACATGGTTCTTTTGGGATTATTTTTGAAAACAAGCGGCTCACTTTCAAATTTGTTTCTAAAATAAAATTTTAAAAGAATTTATTTATGAAATTTCTGGAGAAGCAAATCACAAAACGTCTCTTCTGTAACTACATATGTCATCATTATTTATTAATTTTTCTGAAGATTTTTTTGAAGCTAAACCAAGAGTTATTCCCACCCCCTCCTTACCCTAGGACATTCAGCAATGTCTGGATAAAATGGTTATGTAAGATCATTTATGTGTAAAGGGGATTCTCTTGGCATCTTGTGGATAGAGACTAAGTATACTGCTAAATATCCCACGATCCTCAGGGCAGACCTCCACAACCAATCGTTTTCCCATAAAAAAACACTGATAATTTTAAACATGGAAAAAAATGAATTATATCTTCATATGATTTTGTTTGTATAGACAATGAATTATCAGAAGTTAATATTACAAGTATACAGCTAAGGAAGAATGAAAATAATCACATCATCTGAAAATAGTTATTCTTTTCACACTGAAAACAATCTAGTCTGAAAAGAATAAGCATTAGGTATTATATACATAATAGCAATGGGTTATATATGTTTCCTGAAATACATCTTATTCATGATACCACAAATGTGAAAATAACCTAAATGTTCACCACAAGACAATGGGAAAATACATTATCATATAAATTCTCTGCAACCACAAGCAATGACAGGAATAAATCCTCACCAACATAATAATAATGTGTATATTTTGTAACTGTATTTATAAAAATTTTAAAAACAGGAAAAATTCACATATAGAATTGGAAGACAAGGGTGTGCTTATCTTTGGTGAAGGGTAAAAACTTGAAAGAAACCTATAATGGACATTTTGGAAGGGGTATGACTTGCTTCAAATCACCTGGCCATTGAGTATGAAAGCTTAGTTCTAAGCTTCTTTCACAATATTGTCTGTCACTGTATCTGCACTGATTGGTAAGATTCCTCTAATATTTGAATCAAAGTCTTTAAATCTATTTTTTTATTATACTTGACTATTTGTCTCATCCAACAAAATCATCAGCTGCATATTTATTATCTGATAGAACTAATTTAAAAGTATTTCAAAAAATACCTTATTTATAAAAATTAGAAAATAATAAGTTATAGTCTAATAAAATACATTAATGAGGGTTGTATTAAAAAAAAACAGATTGATACAGCTAGGTTGTCTTTTGCTTAAGAGAAGGATTAAAAAGGGGAGGAAATTGAAAGAGAAATCAGTTGGTTTTATACAGTATCAGAGACTTCTAATAGGAAAGAGAAATTTTAATTTTTGTAATGAGTCACCTTCTTATTTTACTAAGCATCTTTATAATGCTTCAGTTTGTTATGTTTAAACCTAAAAAGCATAAGGTCTGTTTAGGTATCTGAGAGCCTAGCAACAAGAAGATTGTTTGAAGCCATTTGTTACTTTGCTTGTAAAACAAACTCCTTTATATAGAAATGGAAAAACAAAACTGTTCTGTTAAGAATCTTTTAATTTATGTTTCTGGAATTCCACTTATTTCTGGTTGAATTATTGTTAACATGTAAACTTTTACTTAAAAAGACATCTTGCATTCTTACCTATCTGAAATGTATAGAAATTATACATCTATTTAATGAGAACTCTTATGCTAAAGTAATGAGATTATTCTGAACAGATCAGAGTCAATTTAATGTTATTATCTGATCCTCTGATAGCATTTAATGAATGATACTTACAGAAGAAAAGATTTAGGTATATGAAGAGGTTTAAAAACAAACCTGCAATGTTTTATTTGTGTGTCTCTGTGTGTATTCATATATACAGCATGTGTCTTGACATGTATGTTCAAAGAAAAGCTGGAAATAGGTGACCTGTTCAAAGAGATATAGGTATTATAGTGGTAAACACTCAGTTCCCCAGAAACTTTCTGATCCAAGAATCTGTTATTCCTTCCCACACTATCAAGTCTAATAATTCCACCAAGCCCGTTATCTTTAATCTACTATTTTCATAGCAGATCTTCTCTTTGTATTAATTTTTACTCTCTACTATTCATTGGCTTCTATATAAAACTGACATATTGTGATAAATAAAAGGTAAAATAAATCAGACGTCTCCACTCAGTCCAAAGAATAAATGGTGAATCCAGACATCTGCATACCCAATACACCTAAGGCAGTACTCTTTCAATGGGTAGCTCAGGAGAAAACAGCTATATTATCACAAAGTTAAATTTAATGTATTGGAAATTGTATTCTCCTTATCTGAAAAGGAACTTTTCAACAAAGGCAAATAATATTTATGGCACCGAGAGAATGAAATTCAGTAGCAAAAATGTATCAGAGCATCTTAAATAGAATAAATAGACTTGCAAACCTGAGACTACACAAATTCTAAGCATCCCTTTCTTTCTTCACTATTTTCTAATCTAGACTAAACGATCATGTAACTTAAATTTGTTTTTTATGAAAATTCTTAAAAACTCTTTCCCTTGTGTTTGTACTAAAATTTCCTTGTGAAACTACAAACCTAGCAATATGGCATTTATATAGTGTGTTGGGCAGACACAATAATTTAACTCTTCCTTTTCGCTGCTAAAATATATTAAGCCTGTATAGAATTATAACATATAAAAAGTTTAATGCACTACTGGTTTCACTAAAAACTAAAGGAAATTTTTGAAGCTTAAAACAACAAAAATCAGGCTCGGCACCTGTGGCTCAATCGGCTAAGGCGCCAGCCACGTACACCTAAGGTGGTGGGTTCGAATCCCCAGCCCGGGCCTGCCAAACAACAATGATGGCTGCAACCAAAAAATGGCCGGGCGTTGTGGCGGGCGCCTGTGGTTCCAGCTACTTGGGAGGCGGAGGCAGGAGACTCGCTTGAGCCCAGGAGTTGGAGGTTGCTATGAGCTGTGATGCCA
>CAUYQV010121653.1:0-32283 GCA_963574575.1 Galagoides demidoff
TACAATACAATTTCTCTTAAATTCTAAAACAGCTTTTTTGATCACACACACAAAAAATTGACTCTAAAATATCCCTAAGATGTAAATGTAAACAAAAACCAAACAAAAAATGTAAGACTATTAAAGGAGAATTTGTCCTAATAGATATCACAATAACCTATAAGATATAATAACTTCAGGCTCAGCGCCTGTGGCTCAATCAGCTAAGGCGCCAGCCACATACACCTAAGGTGGCTAGTTCGTATTCCCAGCCTGGGCCCGCCAAACAACAATGATGGCGGCAAAAAAATTGCCGGGCCTTGTGACGGGCGCCTGTGGTCCCAGCTACTTGGGAGGCGGAGGTAGGAGACTCGCTTGAGCCCAGGAGTTGGAGGTTACTATGAGCTGTGATGCCATGGCACTCTCCCCAGGGGGATAGCTTGAGGCTCCGTCTCAAAAAAAAAAAAAAAAAAAAAGAAACATGAAAGAGTTTTACTCCTGGATTTTGATATTGCTTATGACCAATGACTCATCTTTTCCTTCTAATTTTCTCCCTTTAGAATCAGAACATCTATAACTGGTAACCTATACCTGTTCCACTATTATATTTTGGAAGCAGTTTGGCTTCAAGTTTCACAGGTTTACAAATAGAAAGGAATTTTGCACCAGGATACTAAGAGTCTATACCACCAGACCTAATGTAGATAATTTAAATGATAAGATTTTCTCATTAGTTAAGACCTTTTAACTAATGAGCCTTGGGTGGAATGTGCACTTTAGGTGATGCTATCACGGGGCAAGACTTTTGGAGGCCTTGAAATAACAGGGATGTACTTTGCATGTAGAAAAGACATGAATCTTTGTGGTTGAGAGAGCAGGTTATGGCAAGCTGAATAATGTCCACCCAAAAATCCTCACTCCCAGAATCTGAATATGTCCTCCTACATGGAAAAAGAGACCTCATGGGTTTCAATTCTTTATAGTGTACACTTTGTCATTAATAATAGGAATAATATACTTTCTCCTCTTAAAGTAGCAAAAGAAAGAGAAACAGAGTATATTCAGCAATCATTTTGTGGGGGGTAGTATAAACTTGGTATCAAATAAGAGATTTTGCTCTTGGTTTCCAAGTGAAATTTTACAGCAAAGAGATCAGTCATCTTTTCTATGGTAGTTTCTGCACCCTCAATGCAAATTATACTCCTTATGTTCAATACCTACCTAATAATTTGTCACAATGTGTGGCATATAGACACATATAAAGCACAATCTAGGTATTCAATTTCAAAACTAGAAAAATGGTTTCCAGTATATATTTTAAACTAAATTCTTAACACTATTTTTAACTGAGAGTTATTTCTTGGTGAAATCTTTGAAAGCATGAGAGATCATGAACATAAGAATTTTCAAGACAAGGTAGCAGATGTGCAGGATGAATAAGTCCACAAATTGCATGTATAACATAAGGACCATAGTCGATAAAATCTTATTGTACTGGGGATTTTTGTTAAATAAGTAATTTTAGCCGCCCTTGTCACATGTACAAAAGTACTTAAGTGAGAGATGATAGATGTGTAAATCTCCATCCCCATAGTAACTTTCACTATCCTATAACATGCTATAAACCTCAAATATGTGCAATAAAATTTCTTTAAAATGTAATGTAAGAATATTTAATTTCCAGTTTTCAAACCGAAGTCACTACTTTTTTTAATTTTTCTGCCTAAAACAAGAAAGTTCAGTATCTCAATTTGTTTTTACAGTCTGCCTTATCTTATAATATTATACCTTAAATATCCATCTTGCCTCATCACATTCTTTTATTCAGAATTAAATTACACAGTTATATTACTGAACAAATTTTAGTCAATAATGCCTCCTCTAACTGAAAGGTTATAATTAATTCACTTACTAAAATCTAAATTCCTTTTCAAAGTTTTCCCAAGAGAAAGGAGCTATCAAAAAACTATAAAGACTTTGACAGCTTAATCTTCTCAATATGTCACTGCAAGAATTATAAACTGCCATCAGATTTTGCTGATTTTGAGAGTGACAGGACTGGTGTTACAAAGATTAAGTGATAGGAGAAAGTGTCACATTTCAATGTTCCATGGAAATGAATATTGAGAGAAAGAATAAACACAATTGCACTTAAGAGATTATATCAGTTAAATGTAAAAAAGTTAGCACCACATGTGCAGGGTCACAAAGCTAACTTTAATAAACTAATTGATTTGCAAAATATACAATCTATTATCACTGGAATTCAAGTAAAAAGACGTTCTGCCAAAATTCTTAAGTAATATTATAGAAGTAGATTAATTTCCCTTTAATATGCTGTTTAATCATTCTAATGGCAGAAGATAAAGGAAGATAACAAAACGTTCGTATAAATCCCTCTTTCAGCTGAATGATCACAATGCCTAATTTAACTATATTTCATTTTGTATCTGTCAGAAATGACACCATTAACTGTGGGTTCCATTAATAAATTTTACCGGGTTTGAATACTCCTGCGTGAGAATGCTCCAGTCATTGTTTTCTCTTGACTCTGCCTCAAAGATTGCCTAGGATCTCTGTTCGAAGACATCGATTTCATTACTGCTTTGTGAGTTATTTGGTGCCACTGTTCCTCTATGAATTCAGTCACACTACCTCTTTGTCCTAGATTCTGTTCCATTAGAATATGTCTGCCCTTCCTCCCCCCATCCCCACCCATCAACTTAATTCTTAGCAGCTTTGATTTTCTGTTTTCAGATATGGACTAAGGGGTGGGGTCAGTTAAGCAAATGCCATTGGTAGCAATTCTGAGAGGATATATTTCAAGAAAATAAATATACATTTGCCAGAATTCACCTGAAGAACAATGCAGGAGTACAGAAATCCATGGAAAACCTTGAAAGCCCCTTTAGTTAGAGGATAAAATTCCTCAGGGACTAGATGAAGACTGGTATTTAGTCAATAACTTAATCTCTTCAAAGAGCAGATTCTGTTGGAAACAGGGCTTTCCTTTTGTTGCTTATGCTATGCAAGTTTGGGCTAGAGCTGAATTGCCCTGGGCCACGTAATAAACATTAGTCTCCTTTCATTATCACCAAGTATGTTTAGAATTTTTTAAGAAAAAAACCCTAAAAATATTCACAGAATGACAGTATGATGGGATACCAAATTATCAGCTGCCACAGCTCTCATGAATGTCTTTCCATTCTTGTTTCTAAGAAAATGATATAAGGAATATTAGACTGATAGAAAACCAATTATCAGGAAGCTCTTTCAATGTATTCCACCTTATGGTTTAAGTGACTATTGCTCTGGATAATTACAATTTTGAGAAAAAGGAGGTTATACAAATCAAAATCCTTCTTTTTATAGAGGGCTTATATATCCAGTAATTGAACTCAATAAAAATTAGTGGTGGAATGGATATAAGATTATAAACTTTTTTCTCAGTAAAATGTTCTAATATTTTATTAGAAACTCTCTTTGTAAGTCTGTGATATATTCAGTATATCTATGTAGATACCTAGACAATATGATTACCAGATAGTCTTTGGAGATTGATGCCATATATCCACAAAAAGTATTCCCTGTAAAACCAAAATAAACCCAAACCACCCTCATAAACATCCTTCTCCTTTTTTTTAAGCATATATGACTTTTGTCAGAATGCTTATCAGGCATTTGGTGACACCATCAATCTTTAGAACATTTTAGACATATTAGAATATTTTCTGAATTTAATTTTATTTGGGTCTTTATTTGTATCACTCTGACCAATATAGAATAGTTTCTATTTTTTGCTACTGAGGCTCCCTATATTAAAATAATGTAAGGCCATAAAGCAAAATAGTGATAAAGGTTTGATTTTTATAGAAGTATAGCTATAGCTAAACACTAGCCAGCCCTTGTTCCCTAATTTCCCTACTGTTATAACTGCTTACTGCAGATTTGTGACTTCACCAAAGGTTCCTCTAGGTAACACCACTGTTGTAAAACCTAAATGTGATCTTTGAGATATATTCCAGATTCTGCAGTTGGAGGGACCCACTGACATCAACCAGGCCAGTGGCCCTGGTTGGGAACTGATCCAACAAGTCCTGTGATCCCTTGTCCATAAACTGCCTCAGCCGAGAAGACTAATTTTGCTTCCCAACCCAACAAGTTTATTCCCAATCAGCAGAACCTAGCCAAACCACCATCATTAGCCTGAAATTCTTGAGGAGATAGATTTTAGAAATTTCTCTTATCCCATCTTTTCACCTGATGCCTTTTACATTAAATGTTTTCTCCCCACAGCTCCACTGCCTCAATACATTAGCTTTCATCTGGGCAGTAGGAAAGAGACCCAGTTGGGTAATAACACTACCTCCTAATTTGTCTCCCAAGAGCATTGTTATCTACATACAAAGCTTAACATAATAGTGTTTGTACTCTGAATCATCATTAAACTTGCACTTACCATACATTTTCTGTAAAGATATACCATATTGAACCCTAAGCACTAAGCAAAATAGATGCTTAGGCTATGGATATTTATTTCTTTCTACATGTGAATCTTCTCTTTCTTCATCGTTAATTTTTTACTACTATTATAAAACATCATCTTTGTGTCATATGTGTATCTTTATCTCTTCCATTAACTATTATCAATCATCAACAGGTCCTTTAGAGTATCCATTTATGTAAATACATATTTCTACCCCTCTTTACCCATATTGCCCAAGTTACTATCTACTCTCAACAGTTTTTAGAGAGATTTTTTTTGGTAACCAGTTTTGTTCTTTTCCATTTACTTTTACACAGTAGCAAGATTGTCAAAGGACTTAATCCTTTTAGAGGCTTCCCAAACTAGAAAACAAAAAGTAGTATTCTACATACGAATTAATCACTTGTAATTTGAAAAATAAGCTATAATCTTATATTGTTTATTAGACAAAATAAGTTTTTAGGTGGTATTTAAATGGGAAATATGTAAATGTAAATGTTTAATAGCTCTAGAAGAAACCCACTATTTATAATAACAGAAATAGGTCTTTCTAAACAAAATGAAACCCATATAACCATGAAAAAAGTCTGACTTTTATATACATATAAAATAGTTTTTACAGAAAAATATGATAAACATTGAGAATAGGACAAACTTGAAGATAAATTAAAACATATATCACATAAAGTATAATTGAAAAACCATGTAGAGGAGTGATTACTCCCACCAAAAATAAAAATGACCAAAAATCATACTAAATATTTATTCAATATCATTTATTTTTCAAATAAATGAAATGTAAAGGTAATGTTAAAATGTAAACCAAGACAAGATAGTATTTTCTCCTATCCTATTAAATAATATTTTATAAAATCTGGTGATGCTTCATAGCCTGAAAATAAAGAATCTCAAGTTTTGAGAGCTTTTATTTATGTAGTATTATTGCTAGAAACTTACAATATATATATATGAGAAATTTACAAAGAATAATTCATGATGAAGTGATCCTATTGTAATGCAAATAAATATAGACGACTACGTAGTATATACTTTCAGTGTGCAAAGGTGGAGAAAGAATAGCTTGAGAGATTATTGAAAAGATTTAAAAATTCAAACTGAGATGACTAGCAAATTTGATATCCATTTAAATATACTTTGAAAATCACTTAAACTGTATTTACTTCATGGGTTAAACTGCAGTGCTTTCATTCTTCAGTTTTTCTTTTGAGAGAAAAATTTTGTGCCAAAAAAAAATGATAAAATGGGAAGCTTCTGCAAGAACTAGGTATACGTCTATTGTTTTATTTGCCTATTTAATTTTGTTACCATCTCTAGTGTCTAGAAGACTATATAGCACACAGCAGGTGCTCTAGAATTTTACTGAATTAATCCAGGCATGAGTTAATTAAAAGAGAAATAAAAGAAGCAATTTTTATAGACCAGGTATATTTCATGAGAGAGGAAACATAATAAAATATACTTACTTTAAATAAAAGGAATTCTAGGAGCTATTAACATATAAATTTGGCAGTAGTTGTAATTATATGAAATATTATATACATCATGTATTATTAGTTTTTATACATAATTAGTTATATATTCCATATTAGAAATGAATGGTGTTTGAAGTACTCTAGCATTTTGATAATTGCTTAGATGACCTGAAAGCTGATAAGTGCAGTCAAATGTATGCTAATGATGAGAAAGATGAGGCATCTTTTAGGGCAGACATATGAGGGCACAGTGAGACAGCAGGGCGTACCTGGGCAATGACTAAATCAGAATTCTGGAGATTCAGAATCTAGTTCCAGTTTTAGACAAGGTTTGTGGCCTTGAGAAAATTAACTGAACTGTCTGGACATCATTCTCATCACCCCTAAACCCAGGAAAGTAAACTAAAGTATATCCTTGAATCCTGACAGTTGTCACGTTGTCTGACTACTGGACAGCTTTTCCTTCTCCTTCTTATCAGGTGAATTTAAAAGATGATAATAATAACAACAACAATAATAATATGTACACATAGCTTGAGACTAAGGGTTTTTAATAGAGATTTAAATTTAAATTATTTCAAAAATAGCTTTAAATAATAATATTTTATAAAATATATAAGCGAAGTCAAGTTAGCACACATTTAATTTGACAAAGCATAATAGATGCTTAGGCTAAGCTTGTTGTCATCTGTGTCCCATGGTTGCTTCTTTCCAAAACTAAAGTCCTCACATTTGCCGACTCAAATCTAAGATTTCAAGATGATGTGTCCTTAGTCGGTAGATATTTAAAAAGTACTACACTTTTAAAGTTAGATGATTGAGAATGGAACTAAAGTTTAACCTATCCTTCCTCTGTCCTTGTTTCCAGGTCTAGCAAGGCAGCTTCTCTTTTTCTTTTGTTTTTCTCATGGGATTCTAGACCAGTAACTAATATTTATTATATTTATAAATTATTATTTATTATAGTTTCAAACTATATATTCTAATTTATCTCAATAAAAGACATTTTCTGCAAAGACATACCATATTGTACCCTAAGTGCAAATGAACTATTTAGTATGAGACTATATTTCTGGAAAAGATTAATGTTGAATGTAAAATGTCATTTAGCAAATGACAAAAATATATTTTAAGTAATACTACTTTTGTAAGACAGAAGAAACATATAGGGCACCTACTATATAAACACAGATACAAGTCTGCCTTCACATGGGTACATAGGTACAATTGTATGTATACATTTACATTAACCAAAAATTTAAATACAACAATGTATAATGGCCACTTATCTATTTTGTCATTCTTCTTCGATTCTTGGGTATTTAATAGGCAATGTTATATAGAACAAAAACTGGTAGATTCTATATTTTAGCATAGTTTCTCTATGGAACTATGAGAGGACAAATAGAAGCTGGCTAGGAGATTAATAGTATGAGTATTATGCATAAAGTAAGAAAATTAAAAATAAAATATTTAAAATAGAACGTCATCCGTGTAACCTATAGAATCAATAGTTTTGGAACAAGTCTGTTGCACTGTTTTAATGAATGAGGGTGTGGCCCTTTCTAACTCTTGAAAGTGTCCTATTTGGATATTAAATTGTATGCTCATTGTACACTCATACAATATACTATGTTAGAGGAATATACACAGTCTGTTACAAGAGATTCGGCGGGATGCAGGAAATACACCTGTATTTTGTGAAGAAATTAGTCTTTTCCTACTTTTCATTCCTACTGTTCCACCACTGCCTGAACAAAATTCAACAGTCTTTTTCTCACCAAGCAATGTCTACAGTCTCCCGTTAGAGTAGGGTATAGTAGAGTTTACTCTTGCCCTGTTGATGTGCTCCTAGGACCTAAAGATGTATTATTTGGGTCTGCTCTAGCTCAATGTTATAATCCACTATACACTGTGTGTGTTTTAATTTTATCCTCCATTAAGTAGAGTGGTGGATTCCTCAAAGCTGAGTGATGAAGACAGCTATAATACCTTTAAATTATTAATAATTTAACACTTCATATAATTACCTATAATTATTTAAATTATTTTATTCATTTAAATTATGTACAGGTCATAGGCCCTATGTAAATATACAGCATAGCAAGTGATATTCCACAAACTCTTGCTAGCTTCCCAAGAGGATGAAAATCATTCAGGCTAAATTCAGGGGACATAAATTGAGAGTATAGCATGTCTGAACATAGAGGATTTGCATTTGTTATGTGAGTTCATTTAATGTCTTTCTAATTCCTCGGAGTTTTGCATTTCATAGACAGCCGGCTCAGTGTGAAGGCTGTGAAGCTGTTCCAGAATCATCAGAAAGAAGGATTGAGTAACAGATGGCAATAAACACACCATAATGGGCCTTATTTTGTTTTATTTTATTAGACCAAGGTTATGGCCACAGTTATGAACTTAATCTGTCATTTTTTATAGCATGATAGTGGCTTGCATTGCATTTGTATCACCAGCTGCCTTTGCTGAGTCAAATGCCTTTTACTGCTTAAGGCAGCTAAGCAATGGAGCAAATAACATATTTAATGCAGCCCCCTGCCAGTCTGGAAATAAAAGAGGGTATTTCTAACAGGGCCATTTTGGATAGGGATAACACACATGCTTAGTTTTAAGACTGATGAATCTCTACAACTAAAGAACAAAAATTAATTTAACATAATGGAAGAGTCTTAAAAATATTCATTATCAAATCAAGCTAAGAAAGAAGGGAAACGATCTCTGTCAATACGTGAAGAGGGGAAGAGAAGCACAGAGAATCTCAACGTGGAGTGTGACCTTTTAATTCAGATGATTCTCTCACCTTTTCTAAAAATCAGTACAGCTTCTTTAGTTTAATATCAGATTTAGGTTATTTTATGTCTTTATCAAAATCAATAAGACAAAGCATCCAAAGTGTGTCAAGGAGAACTAAGGCTTTTATAACGGAGTCTACAATGTACAAACTGGTTATATTTATCACGTAGGTCTGAACGTGTTTCTTCATGTAAAGAGAAAAAAGTAAAACACAGATATTTATAATACTCTAGAAAATTCTATTTAACACGCAATGTGGCAGCATGTATACAATTAGTATCATTGGTTATAAAAATTTGAACTTCCTTAGACTCTGTAGCTTGCTCACAATTATACCCATTACATTTCTTGGGCAGACAGGTTAGCTCTCTCTTTTTCTCATTGTCACCAGTCAAGATGATTCCAAATACTCTGTTACCAAGAAGTGTATGGTGTAGATATTGTACATGCAAGTTTAAGCTCTGGTAAGGAATTGAGGTACAAATTTTATTGATGTTTTGATACATGCATCAGTCATTATTGACCTTTTGTTGGAATTTTTTTAGGACTTGAGACCCTAAAGGCAAACTTCAATTTTACTCACAGATATTAGTCTTTTAATCTGGAAAATTGAGGATCAAATCCACGTGAATCCGAGTGCCATCAAGTCTCCTCTTTGACACATTTCTTCCTTAACTCCAACATCCAACATCATAGACGAAGAATCACAGCAAATATAATCTTTACAGAGCAACACCCTAATTTTGTCTGCTACCACTTACGCTTGCATACTAATCTGCTTTGCAGCTGATTACAAAAAAATGTTAAAATTATCAAATAATTCTGAGTTTATATTTTACATCCACTAATTTATGTTATAACAATCAACTGCTGTAACAAGACTGCAGAAGTAACATAGGCAACTCTGCTTTTATGGGCCTTTTTGCCAAGGATTCCTAAAATTAGCAAATGTTTTCATAGTTAAAACTGAAAGGCTAACTAGTTCACAACTTATGGTAGATTTAAAATAATTGTCTCGGATGCGTCTTTAGTACAGGTTATAACATTCATAAGTTACATTAAAGAAAATTTCTTTGGGAAAAATAGAAGATTGAATTCAAGTACAATACTGAATTTTGGGATAGAACAAATGTGGATGGTAAAGCTTCAGAATCAGAAAGGAAAATAATGTAAATCTTTCCCCCTAGTTTCAAAATAGATGTGTCTATTATTTTGGGCCAACTTTGATCAAACCCCTAAAATCATCTTTTACCTGAAATAATAGTGAGAGCATGGCTGTCTTTTATCCCCATTCAGTCTCCTAATTGTAAAGACCTGCTCTTGGCAGAATGGTGTTCTCGGGAAGGGAGGCAAAGGAATCTGTTTAACCATCTCTCTCATGCTGCTTGCTTTACTTTCCAGTTACTTTCAACTGTCCTCAAACAGAAGCACATGACTCAGACAGATCAGCAGAACTGATTGTGCCTTAGGAGCTAAAACCGAGCTTATAATGAAACCAAGTTCTCAGAGTTGCCCTGACTATGCATTTATTTTTCCCTGGAGCTATTACAGTCCTGAAGCGATCCACAAGTGGAGGAAGGACATTTAGCCCTAAGTGGTCAGAAGAGTCAGTATCTTAAATTTGGGCTTCCCCAGATCCACACCAGAGGTAGGGAGTCATTTGTTGGTGGGTATTCACATGACTTGGCAAAGGGGATGAGAATCCAGACTCACATCCTTCTCCTGTTTTTTATTAGCTTTGTGAACTTCGACAAGTTCCCAGATCTCTGTGGCCATTAGTTTAATCATCTGTTAATTGAATAAGCAGAGATCATCATGCTATGTCAATGGTTAAACCTGTGATAGGTTAGGGGTATAATAAATGATTTAGGGGAAATAGTTTTTTCTCTAGCACCAATGAGCAACTTCATCTCCAAAGTCCTTATCTACATAATACTGTAGCATACAGCATCTCCTGGATAGAATAAACATTTCAGTCACTTCGATAATGGATATTGCTTAGAATATCAATTAAAATTGTATCTTGATATATACTTTTTAAAGACACAGCCTTTTCTAGTCTGAATGGCTAATACCTGACATGATTGTTTAAATCATAGATTGGAATTCACCATAGACAGAAGTGATTGGACAATGGCTTTTAGTGACAATAGCTCTGAGCAAGTCTTGGAACAGTGTTGAGTGAGATGTCACTGAACTGGTGCACTGACAGGGTCTAGGGACGTCACACAACCTAGAGTAGGGTTGATCTACAAATCTAGAGTAGGGTTGATCTAAAAACTAGCATAGCATGTAAAAAATCTCTATGATAGCAGAAATTAGTGGGAAAAGTCAAAATTTCTTGGTCCAAGAATATATAATAGAGTGAAAAGTAATTATTTTAAGTACACTCCTTTCTTACCCAATTGCTGTGGATGGGCATGTAAGGGAGAACTCAGCAAGCAGTATAGGCCAGAGAAGAAACATCACAGTGGCTGGGGCAGGAATACTTTAAACTAGATATAGACAGTCCCGAGACTGTTTTCCTTCCCCAAATCCTTCCACATCACATTGTAATGACAATTCAAGAAAACATTCTTGCAAAAAAAAAAAAAAGAAGTCATATCTGAGCGAAAGTATATATTAAAATACATAAGCTCTCTGCACTGAGCAAGATGCTCTCTTTGCACAAATAGACAAATTTATCAGAGGGGCTTAAGCTAGTATGTAGACTTCATCCCTTCCCCCCCAGTATGTATCACCAATGAAGTTACTAACACCTGGGGAAATATGGGTTCAGCAGGAATGGGGACTGCATGAAGAACAGACCACAACCTAATACTTAATTCAAGACAAGAGTGAAAAAAGGATATAATATAGCTCTATTAAAATCTTCAAAAATCCAGGAAGGCTGGTTGAAACATAAAGCAGGAATAAGAAATGGTGAACATTTTTCACATTATTATAGTTAAAATGAAAACTCAGCAGGTGAGTTGTACTGCAGAGTGATGCAGCTGACCAAAAAGTCTGAACAAGATTCCACTGGATTAAAACAGAATACACTTGGGATACAAAAGGAACTGTATTAATGTGTGTGTTATATCTGCCTTTGAAAGGGAGACAAGTAGAAATAAATGTGAAGAAAATCAGATAATATGAAGGCTAATAAGGTCACAGAATTAGAGAAAGACCTACCATTTCAGACTGAAAGACATAGAAAGCAAGCCCAAGATTAACAGTATAGTTGACCCTTGGACAGCTGGGGGCTGGGGTATCAACAGCTGGGGTATCTGCACAGTTGGAAATCTATGTATAGGTTTTGAGTTCCTCAAAACTATCTACCTTTACTGGAAACCTTGCTAACATAAGCAGTCAACCGACACATTTTTATATGTTTTGTGCATTATATAGTGTATTTTTATAATAAGGTAAGTGCAAAAAAAAATGTTACGAAGGAAATTGTAGAGTGGAGTAGGAGGAGGAGGTGTTGGCTTTGCTGTCTCAGGGGTGAAAGAGATTCAAGAAATCTGTGAGTAAATGGATCGGCATAGCTCACACCTACAGTGTTCAAGGATCAACTGTATTTTAAATCACACAGTGTCGTGAAATTCAAAGCATCACACACAAGGGAAATTATGAAATCAGTTAGCTAGTTCCTACAGTAGATAAGAATAGCGTATTTTAAACATCATTACTCTTACAGATAAAAGAAGGCAGTGAAATAATATTTTTCATCTCTCAGGAAAAAAGAACTTTAAGCTCATAGTTTTGTACCAAACTAAACTTTTGAATCAATCTGGAGACTCAGTGACTCCACTGTCAGGAGCACACTCACTGTCTCAGAGGTCTGATCATAAACAGATCCTCTTCAATGAGAGTCTTCAAAGACATATGCTGTCAAGAAAAAGTGAGAGGTTCTACAGGATATTATTCAACCTGGGGAGAAAGAGTGAATGAAGAAGTCAGAATGGGCAACACATCTAGATCAGTGAGAAGGAAGGGTTCAAGGGGTAGGAATATGATTTGTGGTATGAGGAAAAAAATAAAAAACAAGCAATGGTGAACACTTGCATAAAGCAAATATACTTCCATGCCAAGAAATAAGGGGTATGATTAACTCCTAAGAGAAGGAAAATGAAGACAAAAAAGAGTGAGGCCAACCAGAAATGAGGAAGGGAAGGAGATGAGGTAGATTATCACCGAATTTCTGTTGAGAAAGACTGCATATCTCAGCTTAGCAAGTATGAACGTTTGATCTTGTATTACAATGAAAAATAAAGCATGGATATGGAGCCAGTTAATAGAAAATATAGAATCCCAATGTTCAAAGCAAGGATATAATCTGGAAACCACAGAATTCACTGAATGCACTTGAGTAGGCAAGTAACACAACAAAGTTATTTTTTTTAAAAGGTAGCTTTGGCAGAAATATTCAAATTCGTTGAAGGGAGAGAATGCAGGAAGGCATTAAGGAAGTATTAAAAATTCAATAAAAAATTTGTAATTCCTTGAAATAGGATTATGGTGTAGTTAGTTGACATTAATAGGAACAGCTGAATAGAAATGTCCCTTAAGTTCCCTCATCTATGCTAATGTTAAACTGTGATTCACAGTAATGTTACATTGATATACAAGAAATAAATGTATTGTTTTCTCACACACCGAAAAGAAAATTTCTCTTTTGGCAGAGGGTGCAGAATATATACCTTATCTATAATAAAATTGTTAAAGACAATGAAAGCATAGATATGTAAATTAGAAAGCATAATTCAAAAGGAGATAGGCCAAAAAAAAAAAAAAGCCATTACTTGGCCCACCAGTGGGATAAGATAAAACCCAGTCGTCCTTCTATCAGGGGAGTTGATGGAAACGAGGAGGAAAGAATTTGAACCAGCACTATTTCTTGCTGTTATAGCTAAGAAAGAGGTTAAATGCTTCTGGAAATCAATTCTTCTTAAATTATGCTAACAGAAATGATTTGCTTTATCTGAGAGTTGCCCAAGTGAAATGGGCTCCCTTCTGACATAACCGGCAAAACCACAGCTCTCACTGGTCAGGCAACAGAAGCAGAATCTCAGCTATCCCCACCTTGCAGAGGCCCCAAGGCCATGATCAGCTCAGTCATTCTGAGCAAAGGAGAGCTTTCCTCAAGTACAGGGTTAAATCCTGAGACGGGCAAATCTGCAAGACACAGGAAGTGATCTGTTCGGATCTGCCAAGGAGCACTTGTTCTGGGGGAGTGTGAATACTTTGGAGACAGAGCCATGGACTGAGGTGCTTGAAAAAGGAAGCTACACAAAGGAGGAGAGAAAGCAAAATAGGGACAAAAGGAGGTAACTTAAATAGCACCCCTTCTTTCCTGGGCGTGAGAGTGAGATACACTTTACTGTGGTTATCCCACAGAGCACTGTCTTTTGAGATCAGCCAGCTCCTTGAGTAGAAAAACCTTTAACCTTCTCATCCTATTCCAGTGTAAGTTTTGTTTGGGGAAGATTGGCAGAAAGGGAGGCACTGAGGAAAAGGGAGGTAACTATGGACTGAATTACGCCCCCTCCAATTCATACATTGAAGCTCATACCCCTAAGGTAGCTATATTTGAAGATACTGGCCTTAGGAGGTAATTAAGGTTATGAGTTGATACGGGTAGGGTAATAGGATCTGAGAGGATTGGTCTTCTTATAAGAAGGCTATAAGGACAGAGAGAGAGAAGGTGGCTTCCTACCAGCCAGGAAGAGCACCCTCACCAACACTTAACCATTCTGGCACCCAATCTCAAACTCCAAAGTCTCCAAAAATGTGAGAAAAAACATTTCTTTTTATAAGCAACCCACTTGGTTGTATTTTGTTATGGCGGCCAGAACAAACGAATGCAGGAGGTAAACCCAGTGCCTACTCTGTATCACCCTCATCCTTGATCTTAGATTCTTTTGAAAATGAAAATGTCAGGTCATTGACAACTCAACTTCCTAATGCACGCACAGTGTGTCTGAGCATTACAGTAGTGTATGATGCCCACAGAATACTGTGCTTGTTTTCTACACTAAGTTATGTTAATGAAAAGTGATGTGCATTTACAACTTTGTCTATATCAATACCTAATATAAAATATAAGATGTTTGATTAACTCAAAGGCTTACCATTTATTAAAAGTACTTAGCACCGAAATGTTTGAAAAACTCAATTCAAACCCACAATGTCTCTATTTAGCAGTAAAATAAAATCAGATCATTTTCTTGCTAAAGTTTACTGGCTACATGATATTAAAAAGACTGTCTTACTGTGTTTGGGGTTGCACGGATGCCGGCATCTGGAGCCGTGTGGTGATTCTCATCCAACTCTTTTACAATATTCTACAAAAAAATCTGTTGATAATTCATTTCTTTCATGACTATTAATCATTACCAGCACGATAAGAACTATAAATGTATTCACAATAAAGTTTTGTGCATAGTATCAGAACATACTTTGTTTTTACTTTATTTTGGCCATGCTTAAGATAGATAGGTTTTGCTACTATAATTGCCTGTTAGTATTTCTCTAAAACTCATCATTTACAGTGAAATTAAACACTGGAAGTAATGAACAAGTTTTAAAGATTAGTCTTTTAGGCAGTTTGTATTTATTATTTTACCTTTAGGAGAAGAAGATGGATCCTTCTGATTCTTGACAAAAATTTATAGTTGACTCAAAGTAAAGCAACAGTTAACAAATCAGTATTTATTCCCTACATATCGTATCTCAGAAGTGCATGTTCTTCAGTGTCACTAGTCCAGACGATCACACAACATGCAAATTTTTATATCATTCGTAACAACCATTTATAGAATAATCTAACATTAGCAAGTTAGGGATTCCTAAAATATGAAAACAAATATGCAAATTTAAAATAATATCTACCATGTATTTTTGCTCAAGTCAATGATCATGGATGAGTTTCATAACTATTCTTTGGAGCTTGGATTACAATAAAATTGTGACAGGTTATTTTAGACTGTTCCCAATGGGTTAGGATTCCTTGAATCATGCTTTTTTGTGAATACAGGTATGTCTAAAACAAAATACAGAACATTTTTACATATTTGTTTCACAACCTTTTATTAGACTGTAAGTTCTTTGAATGGAGGAATGATGTTTTATTTTTTTTTTTTTTTGCCCTGAAACCCAGTGCAGTAATTGACAATAAGCAGTTCAATAATTGCTTGCTCAAGGGTCAAAATAAATACACAGTGAACCTTGTGAGTAGGCTCTCTGGAGCTACACCATGTGGCTTCGAGTTTTGGTTTTGCACGTATTCTATTAACTTGGAAAATTAGTCTATGATCTTTTTTTGAGAATAAAGGTAGCATTTAGTACTTAAGGTTCTTATTATTACTGAGTCAATAATTATAAAGTATTAAAGGTAGTGCTTGGCTTTTAGGGCCCAGTCATTATTATTCAATACAGGAAGCATAGAGAACTCTTAAGCCATATATGTATTTTGCACAAAGTTGTACTAAGCTAAATAAGATAGTCTGTTTCTGTCTAATTATGCATAGGACAAAATTATTTCCCAGTTTTCAATGTTCTAGATATCATAAACTTTTAGAAATTCAGTTAACTTGTCTCAACTTGAGTTCAATTCAACATTCAACAGTCTTTCTTTGGCAGAATATGACTAAAACCAATACCAGTCTAGGTTTGGCTCCTATAGCACAGTGGTTTGGGTGCCAGTCACATACACCAAGGCTGGAGAGTTCAAAATCAGACTGGGCCAGCTAAACAATAACAGCTGCAACAAAAAATAGCCAGGCATTGTGGCAGGAACCTATAGTCCCGGCAACTTGGGAGGCTGAGGCAAGAGATATTGCTTAACCCCAAGAGATTGAGGCTGCTGTGAGCTGGGACAACACAGCACTCTACCAAGTGTGACATAGTAAGACTCTATCTCACAAACACACAAAAAACAGTCTATAAGAAATTCACATTAAGCAGAGTGCTTGACAAAAATACTCACACTCACAAAGTAATAGTAATTTATAATAATTTCCATTAGCATTCACTGCGATGCTCTGTAATTATGTTTATACTTGTCTTTTTTTCCAATGAAATCTGAATTTATTCCAGGAAGTGATATTTTATTGTTCTCATATCCATAGTTTCTAAACATTTAACAATAGAACATAACAAAATAACATTATATAATAAAACGATTGCTGGCTATTCATCTGAGGAAATAGAACAGAAAGTTAATTTATTAATATTTATAAAGAAATTTTAAAAAATACACATTTATGATACATATTTAAATTCAATTTTAAATGGGGAAAGAAAAGATAATTTGTTCACATTTTAAAATAGCATCTATGATTTTTCTCTGAATGTAAATGTTCTATTCATGTTTCTCAAGGTCTTTTTTGTATAGATAGATAGTAGTCATGGGTGCTAACTAGAACTTTCTATCCTATTGCTATAAATAGAGATAGAAAATAGATTCTTAAATTGCTAAAAATACTAATGGAACAATCTTAGTGCATAGTAACTTTAGATATTTTTTTCTATTCTTAGTTTCCTAAAGAAGTTCTATATTAAATGTCTTCAACAGTGGTGTTTTCAGTTGCTTATTTTTATATTTTAAAAAAATTCCAGTGCAATTTTCTTCAATAACAAAGCTATAATTCTTTTTAAATTTAAAACAATGGACCATTTTTGAGGTTTATCTTACAGGGGTACAAGTGAAACTCTCTAAGAGTAGAATCAGAACATTTTAAAACAATAACTGAGAAAATGACATGAAGGCTGTGTTGATCAATTTGATGGAAGTATTTTGGATTGCATGTAAACCCCACACTGTACCCTAGAAGTGCATTAATGTACATAGTTACCATTCAATAAAAATAAATAAATAAATAAATAAATAAACAATTGGTGAGAAGTTTAATAAACTCTCATAAATACAATAACAATTACAATTGGCATATTTGTGGCTGGAAAGACCGGGGTCTCTTTGGAAACACATTATTCATCCTGTGCCCACTTCAGGGCCTGGGCCCATGGGCCCTACACATACATGCAGAACTTAGAATGCTTCAGAGAGATAACGGAGAGTGTTTGTTAATTATTTAAGTTCTGTCATTGAAGGTTTATTAAAATAACTTAAGTTATACATCTGGTTGTGAGAGATCTGAAAATTCTTTCCAGAGGAGGTGTTAGTTAAGGAAGACCTTGAAAAGAAGGGTAAAGATGGGAAAAGGAGACATTTAAGGAAGAGCAAACAATGCAAGAAATGACCTTGAGGGTAGAAAATGCGTGACTCTGGAAAGCAGTAATTAGTTGAACCTGAGCGGATGAAGTGGGAGTTTTTGAAAGGGTAACAAAATTTAAATCCTCAGCAACACTGAAAAAGAACAATGTGTGAGCAGAGACAGGGAATATTAAGAATTAATCTCATATGAACATCAAATAAGTTAGAGAAAATGAGGCACTAAAATACAACAAAAATCCTTAAAAATGAGACTTTTAAAAATCTTAAAAAGCAAGATTTTTGTTTGAGATGTTTTAAATATCAATTTATATGCTATAATCTGTACATCTGTACACATATGCACACATACATATATACCATATGTAAAGTCTTACATCTAGTAACTCCTTAGGTCTCGTAATAATTATAGGTAAGTACTATTATTATAACCAATATAAGTTGAATAAAGGGAGGCACAGAGAAAGTAAATAATTTGTCTGAGGTCACGGAGCTAGTAAGTGATAAAGCCAGACTCTGATTCACAGTCAGGTTCAACCCAGCTTTACCCACTGAAGTACATAGCCATTCCTTAAGAGAGGAGAAGCAAGCACAGCAAGTGAAGTGGGATAACGCAGTAGGTGTCAATAGACACGCACACTTGGGGAAAAGTCCTTGCCCATCTCTTCTATAATATGGTGGACATTTGCTACTTGTATCTCCCAAAATAATTTTCTCTTCTTCTGCCAATGTTGATGATACTCCATTGAAGGGCAGGCCTTTCTCCCATTGTGTAAAGTCCATGTCCTTATTTTCAATACCCAAAGCAGGCCCTGTTTGGGTTAAGCCATTCAGCAAAGCTCAATCTCTTTCCATGTTAAATGAATTCGAGGATGACCAATGACTCAATTAAGGTGAGGAAATGTTGAGGAAAGTATCTTCTTTATTCTTCAAGAGGACAACCAGAAATCTTCCTTCCTACTTCCTCTCTTCAGATAGCAAAGAGAAACCATCTGGCCCTGGTGTCCATCTTTGCAGCCATCTTATGACTGTGAGGGAGCCCTGACTAAGGCTGAAGATTTTATCCCCAAGGACGATGTGGAAAGAAACCAGACCCCCAAGGAAACTGCTAGATTTCTATAATTAAGAGAGTTAATAGACCACCTTTGAGTATACAACCTATGGCAAATTGGATTTCAGGTTATCTGCAATCTAAATTATTGTGATGCATTTACATTTTCCTCAGTTTCTTGTATCTCGACCAATGTCATTTTATTGCCAAATTCGTGACAGTCTCCTTCACTTTCCAACCTACCTTTATTTAATACAAAACATTTGCAGCACAATATCCTTGATCACGTAGGGATTTCTTCTTTTTAATATATAAAAGTATGAAAATGGTATTTAAGGCACAATAAACGATCTGAATAATTTTAAAAAGTCATTGATTTTTATACTGAATTAAAATATCTTCTTTGTGAGCAGAAGGGGACATTTTAATATGAATCCCTCTCCTTCAGATTCCTAAAGATATATATGAGTTTCTATGCTTTTGAATTTAAGTAGCTAAAAGACTGATTAATGCTGATTTTATACTGATTAGTATGAATAGAACAGGACTAATAGTTTGTGACATATGTTTATCATAGAGTAGATTTTACCTTAAAATATTTTTCAATGCTTTTCAAAACACATCTTCACTTGCATTATAAAAGCATTTGGAAATGTCAAATAGGAAACTGGGACTCTGCATCTGAATATCAGAAGCAAGTTCTCCATCATTTATAAGTGTGTATGAGTGTACATGCGCACATGTGTGTACGGTATAAACATTTAAAAGACATAGGCAGTGAAGTAGGCTCAAGTTAGATTTGCATTTCTGACACTATGGTGGCATCTAAGAAGGTTTCTGCTTCAACCAAACTAGATTCTAAATAGAAAAAAAACTGAAAAATGAGGGGAAAAAAAGTTCACTTATCTTCATATATTTTTCCTCCAAACATTTAAACCTGGTGTTGGAGTTGGAGATAAAACTGTGAGTAGATAAGATTTCCCTGTAGGCAGATCTTCCAAGTAGCCCAATCATAGGTATCATAAGCCTGGGGCACTTTCAGGCAAGGTCTCTGTTTGAAAAGAGAGTAAAGTTCTTCTGAGTATTTGGTAAATCCTAACTGTGTGTCCAAACAGACCAAATATCCCAAAGGAGGCCTGGTAGAGATAACGTAGATTAGCATCAAGCGATGGGCATGCACACAAAACAGTGAGTAAAAGGAAGACTAGATTTTGACCTCTAATTCTAAAAAATGACCATATTAATTGCACGATATATATATGATACTAAATATGATGAAGCTTAAAAGAAGTTATGGATAGAATCATAAGCATGAACAAATAATAAGAGTTTATGAAGAAATACTATTCAATTTGTAAAAGTGCTGAACTTATAGAAATCAAAATTACTATTGTTTGAAGTATAACTCTCAGTGAATGAATCAGATTGCAGTTGGTAAATGATTTCTCCAAACCAGAGGGAGAGGGGTATTGTTCTAGTTGTTGGGTCAACGGTACTAGCTCTAGTTCTTATAATCTCAAAATTATTGACATCACCAGTATATATCATAAGGTATGAGTTTAACATATATTTTTGTAATATGTAAAATATTACAGAAAATTAAGAAAATAGTTTTTACATGGCTTAAGATTGGGTAATAGGTGAGACAGTGTCTCGGTTTTGAAGAACAAAATGAGAATACTGTGTGATGACATCAATTAATTTAAAAAGACAGCCGTTGAATAAGAGCACTGCAAAAATATTTAAAACGTTATGGGTGGAAAGTAAGATACATAATAACAACACCACCTTATTACCCTGTTGTTTATCAAGCACTCTGTAGATGAAAGGCCTGCTTTTTTTTGCAGTCTCCTTTGTAACTTGTTAAAAGACTAATATAATGTGGGAAAAGTCACTCTCTTTAATCCTTAAAAAGAGCGTTTGGGAGTAGAAAAACAAACACAAAGAGAAACAACTTGCTTAAAATATCGTAAATATATTTCATCAGTGATTTTCAATTTTTGCCCTTCAGAACTTTCTCTGAGCCCCATCAAATAAAATCCCAGCTTGATTTTTAGCCCCTCCATTCCATTTCCACTAATGGAAATCACAGATAAACCACAAAGTGCTTCAGCTATAATGCCTGTGGGCATCAACATGTATTTTCCTTAAAGGATTCTAAAGCTCAAAGGAAAAATTTCTTGATCTCTAAGAATCACTTAGGTTCTGTCGTATCTTCAAAGTTATTGTAGCCAAAAGTAAAATGCTCCAGTAAACAGTTAGGGCTTTGTAAGTGAACATTCTACAGCGCACAATGAAAGGCTAGATTAAGTAAAAGGATCTACTGTTGAATGCAATAACCACATTGCAAGAGCAATAAAATATCAAAACCAAAAAAATCTGAGAAGACTTCTCATCCCACACACTCATCCCTGTTCCAAAAATGATTTTACAAAAGCCAGAGAAAACTAAAAACAAATAAATGGATATACTAAGAGAAACAGATAAATAATAATAAAAAACTTTGAAAGGTTACACTTCAAAAAAATTAAAAACAAACTGTATGTTACATGCTAGTCAGATATTTGATATCATTATCCTTGAGATTCTGGTAAAACGAACACCGGAGTGAAAAAGTAAAAGTTACATGATAATGGAAGTATGTTAGTAGTTTTAGAATTAATCATCTAACACAAATAAATCACTAAGAAGATAACTTTTTAAAAACATTAGGTACATAGGATGATATAGGTAAAGGGCATCAAGTAATTGGATGATCAAACAAGAAAATATTACCTATACTATGTCTTGACGTAGCAAATTAGCACTGGGTCACGTTCTCCGCTTTATGAGAGCTATGTATTTTACTGGGTGTGTTCTTCCATGTAGAATGCACACCCAGAGCAGCACCTGTGGCTCTGCAAGTAGGGCACCAGCCCTGTATGCTGAGGGTAGCAGGTTCAAACCCAGCCCCGGCCAAACTGCAACAAAAACAAAAACAAAAATAGAATGCACACCCATTTTCTTTTCCAGATGGTGAGGAAAAAAACTTTCCTTTTAATTTTTTAGTCCAAATTTTAATTTGTTAATACTAAGTACTTGTTTTTTTGTATTAGAAATAAATTTTATCATCTATTTTTTAACATAGGATGGTACAATAAATTTCATGTAACAAATGATTACAAAACACAAGAATAGATACAAAGTTGGAGAAATTTTTTTTACCAGTAACACATTTATGATATTTGCTGCTGCTATCTTAATCCCTGTTAATATCAGAAGTATCATCTTCTCCAGTTACTACATTACCAGTGTCTTCTGAGGAGTCACTTTCCTCATCCTGGTAAATTTCGTCATCCTCAGTTCCATCCACAGCATTGCTGATGCTGCATTTTTTAAAACAATTTCACAACTACCTCCTTCTTGACACTGTTCCACAATCTTAGGATCCAATTACAAACCTAGGTGGAGGGAGGCTTTCTCGATTCTGTCTGTAGGTGTTAGATCATTACTAGTGGACTGCATTTGTGATGGTCACTCTTTCTTCATTAGAGCCTTAAAGGTTTTCCTTTCTGACACATCAAGAGGTTGCAGGTGCCTGGTTAGCCCTCCAGGCATCGCAGCAAGTTGGGTTTTCAAGTCTGCTGCGATTGGTTTTGCTTCTTGTGTAATGTGGGCTTTTGCTTCAAGTTCATCACAAGTTTGATAAAACTTATTACCATATTCCAGGGTATTACTTTGCATAGAGATATGATTATTAATTTCTAAATTTCACTTTAATGCGGCAACATAAAGAAGGGCATTAAAAACATTTATATAAATACAGAATTGGCACTACCCATGTATAATGCACATTCTTATTTTTCCCTCAAAAATTTAGGCCAAAAAAACACACTATACACAGAAAAATATGGTAATTTGTCCATTACTAATTCAAAAATTATGATGGACAAATACACATACATTTCTCTTTTCTATAAATATTAATTATTTAGAGAATAAAATTGGAATACAGAATGTCTATCAATACATTATGTACCTTGGAGAATTAATTCACTTTATAAATAATTTCTCTATGCCACAAATGTGACTCTTTTTGCTTGCATTCAATTATAGTCGAAAAACACTTCCCAAGAAAGTATTGGCTATTATAATGTATTTGAGGTAATAAATTAATTACTGTCTCTAAACTAGCAAGTCAAAAAGTTTCTGATTTTATAATAATAGAAGTATGAACAAGTTATATTAAAATATACAAACACAAAATACAACATAACCACAATCGTATATCTATGAATATAAAGTTTCATCATGCTTTCTACTTGAAAGAACAGATTTGTTAGCTATATATGTATAAATAAACAGAGAGATGTAAGAGTCAACCTAATTTCCTCTTTTGTTTTAGAACTCAAATGATGTATTAAGTGATATAAATGAAACATGTGGTTGGGCTGTGAGCCAAAGTAAAGATCCCCTGTAAATGGTAGGCACACTTCTACCACAGATGGATAAAGTAAACTCTCCTTTCTAAAGTTGCTATGTCCTTTGTGTCTGATGCAATAGTTTTTCTGAAGCCTTCATCCTAAGGTTTTCTTTGGTGCTCATGTTTGAGAACTGTCCATACCTTTGGGCATTTGGTTTGATTTGCTTTGATTTTCTCGCACTTCTCGATTCACTTTCTACCTCTCTAAACTGTCCTTTCTTTGCTTTTTACATTAAGCCAATATTATGCCCTTATCATTACTATGGAAAATACATCTTAGAAAAGGTAAGAAACTCGTCCAAGCTCCCACAACTGACCTGTTGCAAAACCAGACATGTCCTCAGGTCTTCCTGGGTGCAGATCTCAGCATCTTAACCCCTAAAGCTGCCCTCTGCCATGGGACAGAGCAGAACCAGGGACTAGAAATTTAGCCTTGGACAGGTGAGTTTAAAGAACAGGATACAAACTTGGACAATTAAGTTTGTGAACTCATTCTAGAAAAAAGCTGTATATTTCATTGCTGGATATACTATGGTTGCCCTTGGAAAACTATGCACCAATTCCAGTGCCTAGTCCAACTCAGACCTCATATGATGACAGATCGGATGGCCATTACAGAAGAAGAGTTCCAAAATTGCTTTGAGGGATGGACTTAGGCACTGGCATGGGCGCACAGCTCCCCAAGGGGAGTAGCGCAAAGGGGAGCATATGTTTAGCAATGAAGTAGGTAGCACTTTCCAGAACCTAATTGTCTGACCTCATACATTGTCTAAGAAAAAAATATGAAAATCAGTTGAATCTATCCATAAGAATGCAGAAATAATTTTTGTGGAGATTATATTTGAAAGCATGAAGGAAAAGAGAAATTATACAACAATATAGGGGGAAGAAAAGGCAGATAGCTAAGAACAGGAGTGGGGGTTCTACATTTAATGGCAGAATAAGAGAGTTGATAAGGTGACAAGCTCTATGTCTAGAACAGAGAAGGAACACAAGACACATTCAAAGAGGTGTTGAGGAGAAGGGAAGAGTTGAGAATTAGTTCATTTATCAATAAAGATAAATAAGGATCAGAACACTACCAGAGCTATAAAGAAGAAAGGAGTGGCCAACATTCTCAAATGTCACAGATGACAGTCTTGACAACTAGAAGGTTCTTAACTTCTAGTAAAGCCAATTTATTAGTATATGTGTTTAAAAGAAAAAGGAGAAAATGGGGGCATAGGGAAGTGGCTCACCTTCCTAAAATAATTTTTCTTTTTAATAGTAAAGCAGAATTAAGAAAAGTATGTTTGGCTGATATAGGCAAGACTTGAATTAATTGAGTAAGAGTGACGTACAACAGAGTCTAAAGAAGTAAAACAGAAGGAAGAATTTGACTCACATTGTAAGTCTATTGATTTCCTTTGAGATAGTATCTTATTTGTATTTTTAAAGGCAAGATATTTATTAAAAAGATGGATAACTTATGGTCTTAGACATTGAAGATGTGTAATAGCTGGAGAATAAGTATTTGTAGGTGATTCAACAACCAGCTGTCACATTCTTAGAGGCTATGAGTTTTTTCATTTGAGTTCATGAGGAAGAGAAAACTTAAGAAAAGATGAAATTTTGTTATTCAGACCTCACTGAATTCACAGAAAAATAATTAAATAAATGAAGTTGAAGGAATAGTATTGAAATGAATAACAACAAGGAAAGATTGACAAAAAGTAAACCTTGCTCTCTAGTCTTCAAAGAAGGAATATCAAATTCTTCCAAATAACTTTGTACTTGAAAAGATACTATATCCAAACTCTCCCCTCATACCTTTCTCTCTCTCTCTCTCTTTTTTTTTTTTGCAGTTGTTGGCTGTGGGCTGGGTTTGAACCCACCACCTCCAACGTATGGGGCCGACGCCCTCCTCCTTTGAGCCACAGGCACCGCCCTCCACCCTCTACATACCTCTCTTTATATCGGGTATATCATCTACTCTCTTTTAATTCTAATCTGGCACCATATGTCCGTGTTTAAAAGTAGGTTCCTTCATAGAATTATTGTTTCACGTAGTGATCCTCTTATTTTTACTCAAGTCACCCAGGTAAGAAGTTAATTGCTTTAGGGACAATGCATTCAATCACGTAAACTTATTTTAAGCATAGGTCTTTGGAACACAGAAAGCAGCAGGGATGTTAAAATGCTATCAGTTAGCTTTGACTTTTCCCAACTGTTGACAAAGTTAAAAAAATGGTGATTCGTCTTTTGTTGATGTCAACAATGTAATTCTAATTAACTCGGGTCAACAAAATTATACTGAATGTTTTAGATACTTTTGACTGGTAAAAATGTCCTTTCTAGTTTTAAGGTAATATACCCCTCTATGGAAAGTGCTAACGTAAACTACCATAATTTATTTTCTGTCACTAGTGAAAGAGCTTGTCTTTCTTTATCTGGGATATACTGAGGATGTACTTAGAGGGTTTTTTGGGTACCCTCTGTGCTTAACATTCTGGAATCTTAGTCTCTTGTGTTTATTTTTTTTCTCAATAGTTAATTAAAAGAATGGTTTAAATGACAACTGTATTTTGTGTATTATGTCTTTAGTAGTCTTCACAAGAAAAGGGTATTTCTTTAGTGAACATTAAAATTATTCATATCTGAAGATGGAATCAATGATCCAAGGAATCATCTTGGAAATATGTTCTGTATCTTGATATAATAAAAAAAATGTTTTTCTATTAACTATATCTATAAAGAGATCCAAGGACAGGTACTGCATTTCCATTCCACTCACCTCTGATTGGCGTTCAGATATTTGTTGAAAGTAGTGTCCTTTATACAAGAACAATTTTGGTTTTTTTAATTTAAAAATAATTTTGTGATTAGTGCATCTTATACCAACCCGTTACTTGCAGAGGTAAACGGCTAATTGAATTCCTCATAGTTTACTATGTCTGTAGTCATCATGTATAGATGAAATATGAAAAATCACTCTTTAAAATGTATTTCTTTGTGTTTCTAGAACACAGAAAGTAAATATAAAAAAGAAATCATTTGTTTTCTTCTGTGACAAGAAAAACTTGTCAGTTTTTGATGGTTAGGGCCAAAATCTTGACTCCCCTCCAATTGCAATTAACTTGACCACCATGGGTCACACATCCACACTGTGTTCTAAAAGCACACATGTGTTCAAAAAGCCACGATTCATTATTTACTGATAATAATCTAACCCTGTCAACTCTTAAAAGACTTTCTGAGATAATTTTCAGACAAACCATAATGGAAAAGGAAAAAGAACAAATTAGTCTCTTGGGTGTCAGAGGAAAAAGAAAATAATTGTGCTTTTGCTTTATAATCTCTAGGTAATAATCTTAGACATGTAAAATTCCGATTCTCACCCTGATTCAATCAAGAAATTTTTTTTTTTTTTTTACAACGTCCTTGCATCCCTCTGGACCATCTTTTCTTTTTCTCCTCAACCACATTTCTATTTAACCCCAGAGTTCTTTCGTCTTTCTCTTCACTTTAACACACGCACGCTTACCATCCCTTGCTTTTGTTCATGCCATTCCTCCTTTGGGAGGTATTTCTTTCTCTCCCTTTATTGCTTACAAAGTCAAACCATCGTTCACAGTCTTGATCTACTTTTACAGGAACTTTCCTTGAAATCCTAAAAGAGATCATCTGTTGTACTTGAACAAGCAATGAATTTAAAATAGGAGAAATTTTATTTAGCAGTTTCAATTTTGAGCTCTGCTACCTTGACAAAATCACTTCAGCTTTCTGAAATTACATTTTCCCGCCACTTAGGGGAGTAGTCCATCTCAAATAGACATCTTCCCTCAACTAATGAGAGGCTCAGATATATTCCATTTTAGTAATTTCGTTATTTTTAAAAGTGTAACAAAAGTGAATGACTCCAGGGATAAGAGATGCAAAAATGTGTCTAACAACACTCTTGTCACTGAACTCAAGAATTGTTATTAAATTATTGATTGGATAAATATTAAATGCATGTATTTTTTCCTATTTTTTTATAAAACCCTAATAGTAATGCATGTTCTTAAATGATTTCTTTCCATTTTATTAATACACACAAGTTATTCTGCTGCATGGCTTTTTCCTGGATCTCACCAAGACAGATGCGGTCATCAGGCAATATGGCGAGACTGGTGACACTGCGCCAACCTGCCCCTCCCCCTCTTCAGTCAGTGAAGCTCCTCAGCGACCCACAGGAAGTTGACACTGTGCTGAGGTGTTGTGGCAGCTCCACGGTTGGTCAGCTGATTGACATCAGGCAATGCGGCAGGGAGCATAGGGTGATGATGTGATCATACATTGAATTTATTTTCATCATATAAACAGATGATATAACTAACATTTAATATTTTTCAAAAGCCAGAGAAAGTGAATTCTCCAATGAGTGAAATAAATGCAAACACTTCTATGATTCTTTTGCCAATGCAGCAAACCTTTCTTAGAAAGATACTAGGAATTTGGGATGTTAGAAATGAGATTTTTGTTTGCCTAGAGTTGTACAACTGACTGCTATTCATTATTTACTAATAATACTCTAACCCTGTCTAACCTCTTAAAGGACTTCTGAGATAATATTCCAGACCAACCAGAATTTAATGGGAAAGAGATCAAATTAGAAGATTTTGTGGTTTTTAAAATTTGACTGTCTTCATTTTGTCAATCAGCAAATGAGAAATGCTCACCCTTCGTTATTGTATTCATGATTTACATTTTTATTTTGCTTTTCTTAAAGTGTTCCTCATAACAATATGTTCTATAGAGATACATGGCTTTAAAAAGTTTAGAAAATTCTTTCTTGGAGGCATTTATGAAGGCAGTTTGATAAATTCAATACATTTGATTATAGATTATATATATTTTATTTTCAAATGTAGGCTATGACTTAAAATTTCTGATGTAAATTATGAATAAATTTCTGAAGATGGTATGACAAAGAAGATACCAAACAAAATAACATTTTACTCTTGAGAAAGTAATTGAGAAAAATTTAAGGTGAAGAATAAAGTAAGAAAGGTAAATAAGATTAGATGTTAGTTCCAGCTGATGGACCTGAAGCACATAACCACTTTTCCTTTAGGTCAAGGAAAATGCACTTTTGAACTTAATTTTTTTTAATATATGTTACTTGATAAATAGTATGGTGACAACCATGAAAAAATTTTCAAACTAATTAACAGCACCACCCACACTTACTAAATTTTTAGACTTCTTCTGGTGTTATCTTCAGAAATGTTTTCTTTGAATCGTTTATTCCTAGTAAGATACTTGTGGTAGCTTTCCTTACCTGGGTCACTACAAAGTTCTGAGACAGAATATCTTATGTTTTATTATTTCAATTCCAAGAAATGAGGTCAACATTGTCCTTTAATCAGTGTTATTGGAGGGCTTCATTTGCTTCTGTCCACGAAGATTTTATGTTTCTTGATTTTTGTGTATGTCAAAATATAATAGCCCACATATAATAGTCAGAAAGGGAAGTGCTGCATCTAAACTACTCTTAAGTCTTCACTGAGTTCAAAATAATTTGTATGGTTAATACCAATAATATGTAAAGATGGTATAGATTTGACAGGACTGTTGACCAGCTCACTTACATACATGTTAGACACTTTCACATTCACATGTGAATATTTCTCCCTATGTATTTGGATTTAGCAATTTTAATCAAAAAATGAAAGAAGTGAATTAAAGGAAAAAATTTCTGGGGCCACGTTTCACAGTGTGAAATAAAGATACTTTCCCTAGACTGAGAATCTCCAAGCAAAAAGCTTGTAAATATAACTTTGAGGAAATTATTAGATCCTAACTCTAGGATCAGTAAAAACTCTCTATTCTATCCTTGATAACAAAGCAACTGCAAAAATCCTTAGCTAAAGGATAGATAGTAAAGTACCACCACTTTGGGGTTGGCTTTGAAATTTTGTTTCCTCAAGAACAATTGCTGATCAATTCTTTTATGTCAAGTAAACTACTATGTCCAGAAAACACAAAAACAAATCAGGCCTATTCACTCACCTTCAAGGAACTCTTCCTCTAGGACGGGAGGTTAAGCAGAGCTCTATAATGTAGTGAAACATAGAATAGTTATAATATATCAGCAAAGATGTTTGACTTAAATTTAAGACTAAACAGGGAAGACACGTATTATTTCTAACAAATCCAGATGTAGTATATTTTCACAGTTAATTAAGTGGACACATTATGTTATCACACACACCGAATTTTTATATTTCTAACTTTGCCTTCCTCAACTTGTTGGATTTTTGACCCTTAATCTTGTCCCTGGATGGATTCAGAGTGGCTGAGGCATCTCCAACCAATTTTCACCAGTCTCTAAAGACAGGGCAAATTGACCTTCTCTTGTGTCTTCCTTTCAAAGCTTAGAAATCTTTCCCAGAAGACTTCTTCCATTTCATTGGCCAGAATTTCATTACATATCTATTCTTAAACCAATCACAGGCAAGGGAAAGAGGAAAGCAGGTAAGGAGAGGTATGATCAAAATGAAGACATATAAAAATGTAATGCCCTCAGGGAGCTGTAAACAGACCAGCATGATAGCAGCCAGGAGTATGAGAGGCTCAGCGAGAGAGCAGACTGAACAGGTAAGAAGCTGCCAGATCACCAACAGCTTTCAGTTCCACACTGACAAGTTTCAACAGGTGCTCCTCAACTTACAACAAAGTCATGGCCCAGTAAACTCAGTATAAGCCGAAAATGTCGTAAGTCAAAAATGCATTTATTATGCCTAATCTACCAAACATCATAGTCTTGCTTAGCCTATTTTAAACATGCTTAGAGCATTTAAATTAGCATATAATAGGGTAAAATCATCTAACACAAAGCCAATTGTTTTGAATAGCGCCTATAATTTATTGAATACTGTGCTGAAAGTGAAAAACAGAATGGTTGTGTGGGTAATCAAAGTATGGTTTCTACTGAATGTGTATTGCTTTCACATCACGTAAAGTCAAAAATCCTAAAGTGACCCATTGTAAGTTAGGCTGTTGATATTTAATTCCACAGCCAATTTAAAACCATGTGGTGTTTTTAGACAAGGGAGTGTAGAACATACATATTTCTTTTATTAGTGTACGCCAGTGGAACCTAGCTTCAAGGAGTCCCAGTAAGAGATGGTATGAACATGCCGAGATTAAGAGAACTGCAGTGACCAGAAAGAAAAGGAATGACATAGGAGTACCAATTGTGACATGAAAATATATTGGAGAGTGAGTGGGTAGGAATACATAATAAAGACACTCAGATGGGCCTTGTTTAGTTAAGTACCATTCATCAGGATAACATGTATGAGAAGCAGAGACTATTTGGGGAAGAGGATAAATGGTTCCATCTTGGAAATTCTGATTTTAGAGTACCACTGAGTGGATAACAGAAATATTGGTACATATGTTTGAGTTTTAGGAAGATAGAGTGGGCTAACGATGAAGATTTGAAATTGGTCTGTATAGTTCATCACCAGAAAAGGTCGTCTTTGTTTGGCACTGGTTCAAATACACATAAATTTCAGTTAACACTGTTCAGCAAAATAATCTCTCTCCCAAAACACGGTTCAAATTTCACTTGCCCTGGCATAGTAACTGTGTTAGTTACATAAAGTACAAATTTGGCTACTAACTCTTCATTCTACAAATCACAACATAAATAATATTTGCACATCATGATCATTGAACAATCATATTCCATTTCTGTCAAAGGTTTTGGTTATAGTCAATGCACACGTGTTAGTCAGTTAATACAAAGGCAGAACGTCGTGTAATTATGCTGTCTCCTTGTCTCCCAGGGATAAACCAATTTGACATTTTATAAAAATGTATAGTTGAAATACTAGCCAATTAGAATTTAAAAAATAGCATAGAAATAAGTTATTACCTTGGAGATAAAATTTGAGTCAGACATCAGTAGATTTTTATAGAAACCGTTATTGACCATGGATATATTTGAAATATCCTGGATATGCAGGCAAAGAAACTTAGTGAAGCTCAACTTATCCATAGTTTGAGGAAAGAGATTGTGATGAAAATGGTGAAGATGTCTCAGAGGAAGTCATACTGAAAAAGCAAACAAATTACAACATAAAAAACTTTCACATTAAATAAAAAATCTAGTAGGTATTTCTCAACATTTAAAGTTCAATGGACAAAATGTAAGAGATTAATTTAATTTAGAAGGCAGAATGACAACTTGCTAAAGCAGTAAAAGCTGCTGCTCCATAGCTGAAAGTTATTAACAAAACAAGAAGGAAGATAGCACTGTTCTTACTACGTTGGATGATTTTGGATTTCCAGGTATTCATTTGATAATCAGATAAAAAAGAGGATTAAACAAATGAACTCTCCACTTACACTAACGCTCTACTCCGTATTCCCAATTTTGGTCCTTCTGTGTGGAGGAGATAAGCACCAAATGCCTCCTGAAGCCCCACTCCCTGTTCTTTACAGGTTTTATTGAGGCTCTGTCACAGAGGCAGGTTGACTGCCCATGTAGCTGGGCTCAGACCCCAGCACTTTCAGACGTCCGTTCTGACAATGCACGGTCCAAAGTCCCAACTTTATATCACATTGCTGAACCCAAGGACCTCAGGGAAACAAACAAATTCCTATTAGGTGTGAAATTCCAGTGGCTTAGAGATTATTTCCCAAAAGCGGGGGGGGGGGGGGGGGGGGGGGGGGGGGGGGGGGGGAAGGGGAGACAATTTGGGGGGTTTAAATAAATTTTTTAAAAAAACCAATTTATCAAAAAATAAAAAA
>CAUYQV010121654.1:0-39130 GCA_963574575.1 Galagoides demidoff
TAATTGTTGAGAACTGATTATTAAGAACTGCTTATCAAAGTTTGCATTGTTGTCAGACCCCCGCCCCCGGCCCCATCCCCGGCCCCCATGGGGTCCCCCTTTACCAATGTTAAAATCTGGTCACCTTAGGAAATACCCTCAGATACCCCAAAATAATGCTTACTAAGGTACCTGGATATCTCTTAATCCAATGAAGTTGATACCTAAAATTAACCATTATAGTCACAATAACTAACTTCCATGAAGATCTGAATAACTGATAATTTTTTTTTGTTATTTTCATCCTAAAAGTGGAGAGTGTTTTTAAAAAAGGATTAAAATCAAGCATCAGATTTCCAGGCCATGTGGAAGGATCATGGTCAGGGAATAGACCGTGTGTTTGTGCATGTGACTATTTTAGAGG
Source organism: Galagoides demidoff (assembly GCA_963574575.1). NCBI lineage: Eukaryota > Metazoa > Chordata > Mammalia > Primates > Galagidae > Galagoides > Galagoides demidoff. Next base: position 404 of record CAUYQV010121654.1, read on the forward strand.
AACAGAGCAAACATCAGAATACTAGTGTAGTTAAGTCTCAAACCACAAGGAATAAGTGCTACTTATCTTTGTCCCTAGCAATATAAATTTCAATGAGTTTTTCTTTATCCATGGATATACCAGAGAAACCTTATTTGTCACTCAGTCCAAAATTTGAAAGACTTGACGGGTTGTATACGTGGTCACTCTAGCAAGTGAGCTTTAAGTGGACACATTTACAAAGATTTTTATTTCCCTATCATCCTGATCCCACTTTTGCAAAAGAATTTGCTTTACCAAACTGTAAGTGACTGTTCCTCTTTCTCCTACTAAACACATCCTCCTTCAACATCCACCAACAGAAGCTCTGGATCGCAGGACACTGACAAGAGGCTTTAGTCTCACAGGAGCAAAGTACCTTGTGCACATGGCAGCAGCACACATATTTTGTAGCTGTGATAAGAAGGAATCCAAGATAACAAGCCGGGTCTAGAACACCAGGTGGACAGAAGGGCACTGAAGTTTCTCAAGGACGTTCCCAATCTAACATCTAAACACTGAATTCCATTCGAGTCAGTCCCCCCAACACATTATCCTGCTTATTCCCTGATGTATGTCTACCTCCTTATAAACTTTGCACAAGGTTGCCCCCTTCCTTGGTAACTTTGATACCCTTGGTCACATATAATTTCCTGCTGCAGAAGCACCATTTTGCCGAGCTCACTTTAAATCCAGGTCTCGGGATTTCTCAGTCTGCTTTCCATCCCTCTTACCTATAAGACTTGCTCCAGCTTCTCATTTTTGATAATACTGAAGCATCTCTGCTAATCAGACAGTTACTTAGTGAACAGATTTCATGAGCCCAGCCCTGTGCCAGATATGATATAGAACACAAAAGTGTTGTAATAATCCCTACTCTCAGGGCATCTGAAATCTGGCGAAGACAAACAAACATACATGAAAAAATAACATGAAACAATAGAGATAACACAAAAGACAAGACTCTGGAGATGACAGTTGGCCGGGGTGATCTATCTATTTATTCCCTTCCCCAGTTCTTCTCCAATGTCACTCCCCAGTATATCTTCAAACAAAGTAGTAATTTTCGGAGCACTTACTATATTAAAGGCAGTGCTGAGAATGGTAGAACTTTCTACCTTTAAGGAAAGATGAAATATAAATACAAGTAGCCAGTACATAAAGCAAAAGATAGTAAGTGCTAAGAGAGGCAGAAAGTACACAATATAATGCTATGGCACTCTAACTGGCTTTCAAGGAAAAATTACTACTATACATGTTAAAAATTATGGCAGTAATGAAGTCACAGAGACCTCACTGGAGCCTGTTTTGGTTTTCTATTGCTACATTAAAACTTAGTGGCTTAAAGCAACCATTCCAGTGGCTCACAATTTTGTGTATCAGAAATTTAGATGGCCTGTCTCTAATCCATGCCACATTTCCAAGTTGTTCCTTTCATCCTATGCCTGGTGCAACTATGGCCAGATTCAAATGTAGGACAAATAGACCCTTAACGAGAAAAATGTCAAAGAATTTGCAGACATCTTTAATCCACCACAGAGTATATGAGAGAATAGGATGGTATTCCACAGCATGTAAAAATTTGTTTCTCTTTGTAAATTTTCAATTAACGTAATGTTTAAAAAACATTCTAACCTCAAGATGGTAAGCATAATTAAGAAAAATAGTCCTCTGTTTTGTATTGCTTGCCTTGAAAAATATTAAAAATGTTCATGACAGGTAGTGGTTTAATTGTTTAAATTGTCCCTGAAGGACATTTTTTAATGCTTTTATCTGATTCCTTGGAAGGAGCCTTGAACCATTAAAAAAAAAAAAAAAAAAACCAGAAAACTGAGTCTCATCTTTGCTTTCTTCCACATTTGAGAAAAAAAGAATCCAAATACCAAATGAGAACTTGATCACAGAGAACAGAGTGAGTGTTGATAGCGTAACTGGTCAGAAGAGAGATTGCCTAAGGAGAAACCAGAAAGATCTCCTGTGGCAGAGAAGAAAGGTGGGAGGCTTTGGAACAATGGGAAGTATAAACGGAGAGCGGGCTGGGACGGTTAGCAGCAGAGAGTGAAGTTCACACAAAGACGAGGGTTCATGGACCAGACTCTTATCTCCAGGGACCCCCAAAAATTATAATGCAAGGATGGAACCAGAAAAGATACCTTGGGACACCACAATTTTTACCCCACAGGAAGTGTTTGATGTTATGAGAAGTAGATTCCAGATGTAAGTGGTATGTAAAGCTAAGAAGTTTTTGTGAGAGTCTGGAGGAATCAAGGATAATTTCACAACTTTTATATAAACAACAGGAAAGGCTACACTGCAGGCGTCCTCAAACTACAGCCTTCAGGCACCTAGGACATTTATCCGGCCCACCAAGTGTTTTTGCCACTGCCACCTGTCCTGCTTAGCAGCCGACTCATCCTGGGCCCGCAGTCCGGCCCTCCAACAGTCTGAGGGACAGTGAACTGGCCCCCCGTTTAAAAAGTTTGAGGACCCCTGGGCTACAGGTTTTCAGAAAAGATCAGGAAGTCAATATTTAATATCTAAAGGTTGACTTGTCTACTACACATCTAAGTGGATATAACAAGGAGATGGTTGAAGAAGAGTCTGGAGTTCAAGAAAAAGAACCTATCGGAAATAAAAGTTTCAGATCTATCAGCATATAAATGGTATCTAAATCATAAGGCTAAATGAGCTCACCTACAGAGTAAGTGAAGATAAAGAAGTCCAGGCACTGAATTCACAGTTGGAAGTCAGAGAGGAACCAGCAAATATGAGGAAATTTCCAAAGAGTCAGGAGACAAGTACTACTGGATACCAAGAAAGTTACCAGGAAGTTAAGAAAATTCTGAAGCTGGATGGGCCCACCTGAACTGGGACAATGCGTATACTCTGGATGAAGGGCACACTGATAATATTGACTTAAAAGGAACAAAGCAAAGTGTGTAACTAAAATGTGGGTACCACCATAATATTATGAAATTTTAAAAAAAAAAGTAAGATGGGAGGGAAAGAGAGTAATTAACAAAGGAAGGTGCAAAATAAGAAGTTATCAAAAACATATAAGACAAAACTAGATGAGTAAAAATCCAGAATCATAGTGATTTCTATATACTTCTCTCAGCAGTGATAGAACAAACAAGCAAAACATCTATAAGTATACAAAAGATTTGAATAATAGTATTCACAAAGCTGATCAAATTTGGCATCTAACAAAGTGTAATATAAACATGTATGAACTACATAAAGGTAATCATTAGTTCTGAAAATGTAGGCTGTCTAAACATCAAACAGGGCTTCCACAATCCAGAGATTGCCAATAACAGGCAACCTCTACCAAGCCTAGGACTTTGGGAGCAAGTGAGGAAGCTGCCATACTGATGCCCAGGGACTGGGCCAACTGGTAGAAGTCGGATCCTCAGCAGATCTGTCCAATAAAAGCCGCAGTCACAGAGATTCAGCTGCTGCCTGAGCCAGAGGAGGAGCCTGAGGTTCAGGAGTAAAGTGTGAATGGGGATATATGTTTGGAAGCCCAATATGTGCCTAGTATCTGAAACTAAGGGAGGAGGTAATGGTAACAAGAGATTATGTACAGTCAAAGGGATCTAATTCTGAAGAATGCTAATATTTAAAGAACAGATAGAAGTAAAATAAAAAAAAAAATCAGAAGTCAAAGGAGATGTCAGAAGAAATTCAGGAGAATATGATGCCAAGAAAAAGCATCTCAGAAAGAAGGAGCATTTTCCCCATGCAGCATGATTCAGAGATCAAGACTGTGAGAAGCAAGGCTTGGCCTTAGCGAGCGTGATTTTCCTAGAAGGGGGGATACTGGTACAAACAACCAGTATCAGTCTGGTCGGGAAAGGGACGTGACAAGCAGGGCACCAGTTGGAGTGGGTTTCACTGGACAATAGGAAGCCGTTATAAATTTTAAGCAAGAGAATGACACAATGAAAGCAAGACTTTCAGAATGTAATTTTCACCAGATTGTCAGAACATATGGGGTAGCAAATATAATTCACACCCCCAAGTTTCACTGCTCTGAGTGCCTACTGCTTTGACTTACAGGGAATGCCAGCATTAAAGATCCTTCTTCCTCAAGCACATCCAAGTCCCCAAGGGGGCTGAAATGAGCTCATCCTGATCATCACTTGCTACCAACCCCATCGGAAGCACCCACTCGTGACCGCACTGCTGGCCCCAACAGGCCCAAGCTGGTGCCATTTAAATCTCCTCATTCTCACCAGCTGGTCTTGGTTTTCAGGGTTGCAGCTGCCAGAAAAGCATCTACATCTCCAGTGTTTCTGCCAGAAAGGACGGGACTTAGAACCCCACAGAGACAGGGTCCTGGCTAAAATGGCCTTTGTGCTGGCTCCTGTTGGATTTCTGCTGGTTCACCCAGGCAGACTTTCCTGGAATGAACAACTGCCTCTACGTGTGTGATATTTACTAATAATAGCTGCCAGTCGTGACATGCTGTCTGTTGGCCATGAAGTTCTTTCTGTACTTTAATTCATTTAATTTTCACAGCTACCCTCTGAGGTAAATAAATGATTTTTATCTTCTCATCTTAGAGCTGGGGAAACAGAGAGAAGTGACATACTTGACCAACATCTTAATTCCAACAGGCAGTGGGGGCGGGTACATGTGCAGACACAAGTCATAACTCTATAGTACCACTTGGACTTCGTGCTGATGCCTCCTCTACTGCCTGCCAGACGCTTTTTCTCCTTATGGTGTATTTTCTTCTTACCCTTTTCTGAAATTTGACCACAGATTCCATACCAGCTCATCAGAAATATTTCTGCAGCGTGTCCTATGGTAAGGGCAAATGATCTCAACCCCTGAGTCCTACGAAAATTAATGAGTCCAAATAGAATTAGATGGCTAATTCTACTCACCAGCAACAGTGAAGTCCCAAATAAGCCTGGCTGTCCAGGAATCAGGGTGACCTATTATCTAACTCCACCTGTCAGGGACACAAGGGCCAGGACTTCTACCAAACCAAATGTCCTATTAGCCAAATATTCATCTGACCCAGGTGCATTGAATTAATTGGAGTTTTCCTCCTCATCCATGTAAGAACGTCACTAGAACGCCTGCAATTTTGCCTGTTAACTGAGAACAGAGAATTTCAGGTTCATAGTAATCATACTCTATTTACCTTCTCTCTTTATAGAGATATTTCAAGAACAAGGATCCATTCCCTGCCTAGCTATGGCTTAGAAAATCTTAAGAAACTGAGGGCCAGGTCAACTTACAACTTAAAAAAGCTTCCCAGTCTGGAAAAGCTTGCTGCCCTTGTGGAGGCCAGCCTCACCTATCCCAGCCACTGCTGTGCCTTTGCAAACTGGAGACGGCAAATGTGAGTTTACTTCTGTCCACCCCCTGAGCCCTGCTTGGGCAATTCCCCAATGTAGAATGGAGTCCACCACTTCAACAGATCTGTGATGTGAAGAAAATCTACTTGTAGAGAAAAGTCCCTGACTGCAATCAGTAGGCACATTCTGAATCAAAACTTCAGTTTTCTGGAGATTGGGGGATGGTTGGACCATTTCTGAAAATGGGCTCACAGAGGAGGGCTACCCACATAGTGGAACACTTACCAAATATTAAATGAGAAAACATGAAAAACACCAAAAACATAACTCATAGTTGGTGCTTGCTATCTGTTCCTTCTTTCTTTTGTACCCCTATGGGGTTTATCCTTCATATCCCAAACTCTGCCCTAGTCTACTACCATCCACTCTGACACTGGAGGAGAGAGGCATAAATGCCATGCCAGAGACTGAGGCACATATCTGCTTCACGTCCCAACCACTTTAAGCCTCTCTAATCCATTTCAGATCGTACCACTTTACAGGGAGGACAAAGATAGAGGCAAGTCTTTGTTTTGGCTTTCGAGGAAGTGTAGGCTTAAAGAAGCCCAGATTTAAAGAGGACAATCTAAACAGAGCTAAGTCCCAGGAGGTCAGTGGCTAAAACACTGAGGTTAATCCTAGACAGGATCCGGATGAGAGTGAACAGGGAATGGCTTTGGAAACTGCACATGTTCCAGACACTGCAAGGTAAGAAGTTGCTGAATGCCAGGAGTCCTCAAATTTCTTACTCTCCCTTGAACTCACTCATACAACCTGTATCTAAAACCAGGAGAGTAAGATCAACAGAAGATTATGTACAGTCAGACTGCACCCAAATGACACCTTTTCAATACCTTTGTATAGTAGCCTAGAACTGATATAGCTTTCCTGTGACATTATTTCACCATTTTAACAGTCTCCTCTATTATTCTATCTTTAACATAGATTGATCTGCCCCTGTGGACATATCTCTTGCTCAAAAGCATAAAATAATAAAAAAAAAATGCAACAAAACAGTATACACCCTAATACTAGGACCCATTTGAAGGATTTGCAGGGGAAGAAAAAGACTGCTTTGCAGAATTAGCACATAGAGAAACTATCCAGAATTGGGCACTCCTCACAGAATAGCATGAAGCCATGGAATTTCTTCCTGACACCACAATACTTAAGGTCCTGGGCTGAGGCAGAGGCCTGACTCTTTTATATTCCAGACAAGAATTATTATAGCCTCGGCAAGATACAGACTCACTGCCAATTCCCTGGAACCGAATATCCTATGGAGAAATCTCAAAGGATATTAAGATTTCTGTAAGAGCAGCTTGTGTGTGCTGACTGGCCCAATGCCAACACTCCATAGGCAGTCATCATCTCACTGTGTGGCTCAGGCTTCTCTGGTCTTGCCACCTCCGAGTAGTACAGATGTAGCCTTAGGGTTCTCCCAACCAGAAATCTCCAGGTCTGTCTCGCATTTTCCCATGATATGAGGCCCTCCCCAATCCCTCCAGACCACCCAGCTCTCATCCCCTCTAGGTTCCTGCTACCAAACCTGGGTCTATGAGGGTACAGTAAGGGAGAGGGTGTGCTTCTTCCATCACATACCAAAATGGAATAACATAATTGTGATGGGTGTTTTCTTTTGCAATGAGTGTTTGATTTTTACAAGTAGCAGCTTTATACAAATAATACAAAATAATTATGCTATTCAGAAAATAATCTCAGAATTTATCCCTCAAATAGTGTCATTTCCTTGTATACCATCGTAGGAGTAGTTTGATGATAGGATTCAACTTTAAAGTTGTATGATGAAATTGTTCTTCTGGTCTTCATTTGCAAATAATGTCCAAAGTGTAATTGTGAGCCTTTTGTGACTGTGAGGTTTCCCCCAGTGTTCCTTCCAGACTTCTGCCAAAGGCTGTGTCAATCACACCCCTCATTTGTCAACCAAATATTTCTTTTTCATAGTTCTGCACTTAGCTTGTATTATGTGCTCCCATTTCATTCTTGAAATTTCTTATATTTAGGCCATTTCTTCACAACTAGATTTTAAATTGATGCACTGTGACATATACTTACAAGTACCCACACAGGGCCTGGAGCCCAACAAGAACTCAATCAGTAATCACTATCATTTGTCTCCACATTGCTGACCTTGGCTGAGTAATCACTGCCAAGTTCTGTTATGCTTTATACCTTTATCTCATTGAATTCTCACAAAAAGTAATTCATTATTATTCCCTTTATTATTCCCTTCTCAAGGCAGAAACTGAGACTCAGAGATATCAAATAACTTCACCAGCACCAACCAAATTCAAATCCAAACCCTCTGGTCTATTGCCTCCAAAGCTCAGACTCAATGACACTCTACTATGTTGCCTTCTAAGCATCTGTTTATTGATTAATGAGATCCAAGAGTGTCCCTTTTTATGGTCACACTAAACTGAGTTCTCAGCTCCTATGATACTTGGGATTTGCCAAGGCAGAGGCAAGACCCTATTTCCCTCAGTGTCCACTGTGCTTCTGTTCTCATCTCAGAGGCATCCATTATTTACCCTTCTAACCACCCCATGGCATTGAGTCACTTCTCTTCCAGAAAGAGGAAGCAAGGTATTTGAAATGTCAGTAGTAGTGTCAACAATAAGGAGCTCCACAGAAGCCAATCATCAGCTCCAGGAAGTCTAGATGGTTCAGTCAGATCTCAGCTTAATGGACTAAATTGCAGTCAACAAGTACCAGGTTTCTTTCTGTTCCTAGAATTCAGCTGCAGCTAATCCAACAATAGATTTAGGAGTCAAGAGTTAGACTCTGGACCACAGAATGACCATCTTGCCTCCTCTATGCCCATTAAATATCTTACCTTGCCTTCCTTAGAAGATTGCTGACTAAGCCAAGAGATTTTCTGGGCTCTGGTTCCATTCATTTTTAATTACATGTGCATTGTCTTCCTCCTCTGTGCAACCCATCACTAACTTGAAAAGCCATCCTAGTCTCTAATACAAAAAAATGACACACTCTCCAACAACAAAAGAATCCCTCCAGCCAAGGGAAAATGACCTCCTAACAATTCAATTTATCTACCAAAGGTGAGAGAAGGGAAGAGAGGGCAGCAGCCTTCTCTCACTGAGGTTGATGGGGAAAGGTTCAGCCTGTGTATGTGGGAACATTTGGCCAAACTCATCCTTCAACACCAGAGTCTTTACCTCCTCCACTTCCTTAACTCACCATCCACCAGTCTTCCTATGAGCGTTTTTGAAAGGTTTGATACTTACCTCCGCACTCATATCTGAGATAATGTTAAGGTTTGAGAAAGATACAATCACTTAATATCATTATGAATTTGCCCTTTGGAAAGGGAGAGAAAGATACAGTCACTTAATATTGCTGTAAATTTTCCCCTTGAGGAGGGAGGGAGAGGTATGTGTGATTTTTTTTCTCCCATCCAAAAAGAGTCCCAATGTTCTCATTCCATAGCCTTTGCTGCAAAACAGAACTGTTGCCTTCTATGTCTCTACGTGCAATACATTGGTAAAACACTCTGGGGTAGAATATTTATAAGTATACTATGGATTTAATATTTATCATCTGGACTTCATTCACATCCATCTGTAAGTACCTCTATCTTGTTGACAAGGCCTCTTGTACATGTGGATTTAAAGGGAAAAGCAAGACAGGAAAGTAGCTCAAGAAGAACCAGGCTTCCCAGGGGATAAGTTACAATCTTGGAATAAATGAGGCCCTTTTGCAATCTGCATTTCCTCTTTTGGGCACCCATTAGGAAACTGTTTAATATGAGAGAGCCAGGCTTACCTTGCAGACAAACACATGCCTAATGACTACTGTGGCCCCTGAGGAGTGAGATATTAAAGAAGGACCCTGGTAACATTTTAGGCAAATTAGCTGGCCTAATAGCCTTGAGTACCAAAGAGCCAAGGGAACAGGACCTGGCTGGGAACCAACTACAGGTTCTGACATTCTAGTTGATGTAGATAGAAGCAGCAAATAAATTTTCAGTTAAGGCAGAGAACAGTCTAAATCTCCCTCCCAGTGACTGGAGTATAGAGTACAGGAATAGGGTCCAGTCCTACTTGGGCATATTAAGAGAGAGCTGAATGGAGATAGGGGAAGGAAAAGCAGAGAGTTGATACCAGGTCTGTAAATTATTTGCACTTAACAGCAAAGCTTAGCTAGTCCCAGGCGCCTTCCTCCCCACATTCAGGTTGTGGCCAGATGGTTTCCCCAGGGGGCCATCCAACTCTAGGAATATACACACAAGTTGTTATGCTCATTTACAGTAAGCAGCATTAACCCTTGAGCTTAGCCACAAGGGCAGACAAGATGTTAGAAGAAAGAAAAAAAAATCTCAGGAAGAAATCCCATCATTTCTTTCATCACAAAGAGTGATGTATTTGCCATTCTGGATCCAGGATGTTGATTCTATTCCTTTTTGTCTTTTTCTAGCTCTGAGCTTCATCCAATTTGCAACAAGTCTATTTTAAGGCAAGAATTTGATGATATGACTCAGGCTAGGGGTCAGAGAGTCTCTCTAGCAGAAGATGATGAGTCCAGTTATGGCAAAGGATTTGACATGCTGTACAATGAATTTGACTATGACTTATGCAATGAAGTAGTTGATGTTACCTGCTTCCCTAAGCCAGATGCATTCAACCCATGCGAAGATATCATGGGGTACGACATCCTCAGGGTCTTGATATGGTTTATCAGCATCCTAGCCATCACTGGGAACATCATAGTGCTAGTGATCCTGATTACCAGCCAATACAAACTCACAGTTCCCCGGTTCCTTATGTGCAACCTGGCCTTTGCTGATCTCTGCATTGGAATCTACCTGCTGCTCATTGCATCAGTTGATATCCACACCAAGAGCCAATACCACAACTATGCCATTGACTGGCAAACTGGAGCAGGCTGTGATGCTGCTGGCTTTTTCACTGTCTTTGCCAGTGAGCTTTCAGTCTACACATTGACAGCCATCACCCTGGAAAGATGGCACACCATCACCCATGCCATGCAGCTGGACTGCAAGGTCCAACTCCGTCATGCTGCCAGCATCATGGTGATGGGCTGGGTCTTTGCCTTTGCAGCTGCCCTCTTGCCCATCTTTGGCATCAGCAGCTACATGAAGGTGAGCATCTGCCTGCCCATGGATATTGACAGCCCTTTGTCACAGATATATGTCATGTCCCTCCTTGTGCTCAACGTCCTGGCCTTTGTGGTCATCTGTGGCTGCTACTCCCACATCTACCTCACAGTGAGGAACCCCAACATCGTATCCTCCTCTAGTGACACCAAGATTGCCAAGCGCATGGCCATGCTCATCTTCACCGACTTCCTCTGCATGGCACCCATTTCTTTCTTTGCCATTTCTGCCTCCCTCAAGGTGCCTCTGATCACTGTGTCCAAGGCAAAAATCCTCCTGGTCCTGTTCTACCCCATCAACTCCTGTGCCAACCCCTTTCTCTATGCCATCTTTACCAAAAACTTTCGCAGGGATTTCTTCACTCTGCTGAGCAAGTTTGGTTGCTATGAAACACAAGCCCAAATTTATAAGACAGAAACCTCATCTGCTGCCCACAATTCCCATCCAAGGAATGGCCATTGTGCTTCAACTCCCAGAATTACCAATGGCTCCAGTTACATGCTCATTCCTCTAAAGGCATTTAGCCCAGAACTAAAACACATGTGAAAATATGGCTGCATGCTGAATGGTAATTCAGTCTTGCCTTTGAAGAGTATACCATTGCAGAGCTGACAGTGCTTCTACATATTTTATCTAATTTAATCTTCCTGGCATACCTATAAGGTAAACTGGTCAGGAACTATTAATATCAATTCCATGTGATGCATTAGGAAGCTGAATTATTAATAACAATACTTAATACAATACTATATCACATTTTATGCTTTGGTATGTTGTTTTTGAACATTTATGTTGAAAGTGCTTTTATTCAGATAATCTAAACTGATCCCAATAAGTCTATCAAAGTGACAAACTAATTAGGATGGGGGGAGGTTGTTAGGTACATACAAAATCAAACGGACCCTGACTTCCCCCACACATTGGTATGCAACTGTTTTAACTAGACTAACAAGGGTTATTCTTGGAGTTTTGCAAATGAAGAAACCAATACTCTAAGAATTAAATGACTTGCTCAAAATTGTTTGATTTGTAAGAGGCAGAGCTGGAATTAGGTGTTCTGACTTCCATAGAATGTCCAAAAGAAGCACCACAGTATTCTTTCATTCAACAAATGTTTTTTAAGTTCCCACATAATGGCTTTGTAATGTGTCAACTTGGATGGACTCAACTGTGTTTCCCAGAATTCCCTTTCTCCTGTTTCCAGTCAGGGTAGGCCACAGGGAAGATTCTCTGAGGGCAGAGGGAACAGCAGCTGTTTTGTAGTTCAACATACTTTGCTGTTGATGCTGACTCAGCTCAGTGCTGTGAAGCAGCAGCTGGGTCTGCAATTGCTCCACTTCCTCCTGGATCCTTCTCCAGGTTCTCTGACTCCTAAGCCAGATGTATATGTTTAGCTCCACGACAAAGGGCTCAGCATCTACAGGATACTTTCATCACCAAGGTCAAAGGCATATGCATGGGGCTCTGTTTGTCCTTGTGGAATTTCACCACCTCCAGCTGTTGCTTCCAGCATGTTCATGATCTTTCCATCACAAACACCTGCCCTGAGGACATAAAGCTCCAGCATCAGATGTGAAAACATCCTTACAAAGACTACTTAACCAGCCCTCCAATTGGGTAAACCAATTCCCTGTAGCAAATACTTAACAGCTATGCATGTTTTACATGTGTATATGTGACTGGTTCTGGTTCTCTGGTTGAACCCTAACTAACAGAAAAGATACCTATAAGGTGACGTGCATGTGGGTTATAATTTTAAGAACACAGCAGCTTTGGAATCAGTTCTTCTTTTGTTTTATTTTTTAAGAAACAAGGTCCCACTTTGTCACTCAGGCTAAAGTGAAGTGGTAGAATCATAGATTACTATAACCCAGAACTCCAGGCCTCAAGTGATCCTCCTGCTTCAGCCTCCTTAGCAGCTAGAACTATAGGCACATGGCACCATGTCAAGTTTTGAAAACTTTAGTAGAGGCAGAGTCTCACCATGTTGCCCAGACTCAGTTTCCTGGCCAAGCAATCCTTCCTCCTCACCCTCCCAGAGTTCTAGGATTACAGGCCTTGGCCACCATTCCTGGCCAGTACTGAGATTTAATTTGAACCCCATAGCAAACCAGGACTCAACCTCTCTAGGTTCAATTTCTTCTGTAAACTAGAGTAGGGTATATACATACCTAACTTTTTGACTTATTGTAAGAAATAGATAAGAATATGGTTGTACATATTCTAGTGTTGTAATCGGCTTGGTAAATGTTTACTTTTCTCTTCCCAGGCCAGCGCTTGGACTAGTGCCTTCCTCTAACTCTCAGTCTAGAACTCATTCCATTATGCTATCCTGCTCTTGATAAATAATCATACTACCCACATCTATTTTCCATAAATGGCCCCATCTGGATAATCCGGGTCTTAAGTTTCAACCATGAATTCCACCAAGCTCTGTGCCTTGGCTAGCCCAAAAGACTGAGAGTCTCCTCTCAGAGTGTCAGTGTTGAAACCAATCTTTTCTCCTCTTGCCTTTTGACAAACATTGTAAAAGTTAATCCCAAGGGCGGCAACTGTGGCTCAGTGAGTAGGGTGCCAGCCCCATATACCAAGGGTGGCAGGTCCAAACCCGGTCCCAGTCAAACTGCAACCAAAAAATAGCCGGGCGTTGTAGCAGGCACCTGTAATCCCAGCTACTCGGGAGGCTAAGGCAAGAGAATCACCTAAGCCCAAGAGCTGGAGGTTGCTGTGACCTGTGATGCCTTGGCTCTCCACCGAGGGCAACAAAGTGAGCCTCTGTCTCAAAAAAAAAAAAAAGTTGATCCCAAAATGCATTAATGAGGAAGTTCTTATAGAGACAGAAGAAAAGGGAATCATTTCTTCTCATCTGAACTGGTACCATCTTGATATATTATAAGCATCAAATGAAAAATAATTATCCTTATAGTTTAGTGTTTCACTGTTTAGTATAGTAGCCAATAGCCACATATGCCTACTGAGTGCTCAAAAGGTTGCTGCCTGAATTGAGATGTGCTATATATAAAATACACACAATACTTCATTCAATAATTCCTTTACTGATTATATATTCAGAGCAATACTATTTTGACCATATGGGACAAATATACATTTACAAATTAGTTTCACCTATTCTATATTTTTTAATGTGGCTGCTGGGAAAACTTAAAATTACATATGTAGCATGTATATGTACTTGTAATTTGCGTTATATTTCTACTGGAGAGTACTGATCTGCAACTGTATGAAAATAAAGGGTTTTCATGTAGCATTTTCCTTACCAACCCCTCACGCACCTACTTCCTACACTACTGGGCTGCCCAGCTCCATCTGCAGTCACTCGTCTTTCTTATTTGTGGCCAGAGACAGGCAGTGTATCCCTGAATTTGAACTCACAGGCAAGTCAAAGTTAAATCAAAAATTTGATAGATGATTAACTATTTTACAACACAGCTTCTGATGACCCATTCATCGCTTTAAGAAATTATGGCTCTGACAGGCAAGAACATGTTCAGAGACAAATACAGACTTCTGGATGTTCAGAAGACAGTCCCTCCATCATTGTAACATTACTTCCCGGTAAGAGATGAGACTTTGCTCAAGTAAATAAACATTGACGAGTAGTTAAATTCAGTGCTTCTAAACTCTTTCCACAAGTCTCAAAGGAAAAAAAAAAAGCATTTCCTATACTTTCTGTGTTGGAATAAAAACAATTGAAATCTAGTGTATCAACAACTCTTCCCCCAAAGAGTGATTTTACAGGCAACACAGCTAAAGCTGTGTCTCCCAAAGTGGAGGATCAGTCCAAGTGGTGACCCAGATGGAAAACATATACACATCAATGCACTCTCAAAAGAGGTTTCAAGATAATATGTTTGTTTGCTTCTGTTTTTTTTTAAGCTTTTATTTCAAATCTCAAAAACCATGAAGAGGACTAATAGCTCCCAGAGATTTCTTACAGTGCCCATATCTCCAGTGATATTCAAAATATTAACAACTGGTACAGCTCAAGTACGGATCTCTCAGAATGGATACTGGCTGTGAACATTTCATTTGGCCATCCTGGGTGAACGCCAGCCTATATGATTCCTCCTGACCCTGACCTTACCCTAGAACTGCTCTCATGTCTCTTTCCTCAAATGTTCACCCACCATAAACTCCTTCAGCCCCATCCCAGCTGGCCTCATATTGTCTTTGTCCCTCCTTCCTTTCCTCCAAAGAAACAGTCTGACAAGGCAGGATTTTCCCTGAAGGTTTCGGAGCAGAGACTGGGTAAATCCAGAAGCTTTTAAGGTAGAGTGGAGAGATGAACCGGGTAAACAATTTTTGTCTTGCCATATACAGAAGCAGTAATTTTTAGTGAAGGGAATTTGGTGTGGGAGGCACAGGGAAAGTATCATTTCACTATGCGGCTCCACGTACTACTAAACATGGGAACCCTTCAGACCTTGTTTCTAAGAGGGATAAATGGGGGCAGGGAGAGATTAGGAGGAAGGCCCCTCTTCACGTTCATCACCAATATCCTGCAACTCTCCCCACAGTGGCGCTCTGCCTTACTTAGGCCAGCGTCACATGGCGTTAATTAGGAAATTGGAGAAAGACCACTGAATCTGAAGGACACAAGCTTTGTGTTCATAAAGTGTTTTATTTTGGGAAAGGTACAAGCAAGGAATAAATCTTTCAGCTGCTGCATAGGATGAGACATTGGAGAATATATATATAGATATATATATATGATGCTTTGTTTATTTGTTTAAAATATAATTGAGTCCATTATAGGAACTAGATAAAAGTTAGCACAAAAATAAAGCTCAAGCATAAGGTTGTGCTTGCTGGTTCTCATCAAAATGCTTTTAGCTGCAAGAAGCAGAAACTCTAAAAATGGCTTAAACAATAAGGCCAGTTATATAAGGTGCTCCAGGCTTAGATTGGCAGCCTGATGATTTCAAGGACCCAGGACCTTTCCATTTTGGGGCTCTGCTCCTTGGAGTATTCAGCCATGTCTTCCTTCGTCGTTAGCAAAGTTGCTACACAGATGCCACATGCAGGCATGACCAAACCTGGGCACAAAGAAGAGAGAGCTCTCCTTCCGTGTATCTCTCATTTCAAAGGGAAGAAAATCTCTCCCCAAAGACCCCAGAAAGCATTCCTTCCTACTCATTATTCAAGACTGAAGCCCAGGCTGTAAAAGTAGCTGCAAAACGAGCCTCTACTATATTCAGCCTCTTCAGTGGAAGACAGCCCTCTGCCAACAGGGAAGGTAGAAAAAGTTGCCAGACTGGGGGAATGATTGTGTAGGAAACCTTGTCCTCCAACCTGAGTCGCCCAAATCCTCTTTCACAGGATGAAATCAGTGGGCCTCAAGGTCAGTGGCACCCTCTCGCCTCACATTTATGTCCTTGTCCCTCCAACCTTCCCTCCATCTGTAACCTGCAGTCTAGCTTCCCTCCCTGGATTAGTCTGTTCCATTCCTCCCTAAAGCAAAACCCAGAAGCCACGTAGACCTGAAGGCCACCACTAGAGTCACACATGGCCCAAGAAATTCCCTGTTTGAGAAGGTGTGGGAAAGGAAAAGAAAAAAAAGAGAGAAGAAAAAGTAGTAATGAATTAAAAGTGGACTAGGATAGGAAGGACGAGACAGGAGGGAAAAAGAGAGAAGGATAAGACAAGTCAAAGAAAGCGGCAATGTGGAAGAAAGCCCGGCCATGGCTGGGTCCCTCCGGGCTGCTTTTTGCCCATCTTTGTCTTAAGAAAACTTTAACTTGTTGCAAAGAGTTTGACTCAAAATACTGAATTAGCTCAGTCTTAGATTCTAGGCGGAAGTCTTACATCCTCATCATGCCATGATTAGATTTCCAGGGCTCCCCATACCACAGTCTGGGAGCCCCAATTCTAGTTCAAAGGATGAGTAATAGAAAAGTGTCTATGAAGATCTCAAAGCCTCCTCACCTCAGACGTTAGACAATGTGAAGACAGCTGGGTCCTTTCCACAACCCAAGGTCTTTGTCACATTCTCTCCAACAACATCAGACACAGCTCCTGAGCTTTCTGTTCTAGGATAGATGGGCTTTAGGAACGCACTAAATCTCAAAATTTGTCAGGGCAATCTATTCCTGTGCTCTTGCTCCCTTTTCTGCTACTTAAAAACACAGGATTCCATAAATCCTGAGACATTCTTTCTAAACACACAGAAAAAAGAGAATATAAAAAAAACCATCTTATTTTTAGTGATATGCTTCACATGATAAAATGCAAAGAATAATTTTGGCTCTGAATTTAGAGAACTCAGGTGATTTTTTTTTCCCCTATGGATCATTAGCTAGGGTCACTTACGTTGCTAATTATTAACAAGTTGCATAAAGACATAGTTTGGTCAGGGAAGGTTTTAAGTTTTTATTTGCATAAGCAACAAAAGTTGTACCATAGGGTTCCTACCTCTAACCTAGGACTCTAGTTGACAGTCTTGTTTTCTTATTATAGAAACCAGGCAGCCAGTGGAGGATGAAAGTGAAGGATACCCAGGGCACCTGGTGAGATTTGGTCACCCAAATAACTTCCTGCCTTCTGCAATTGACCAAGTTAGAAAGCATTGAGGCCCAGGAGTTGAAAGAGTTATTCCCATCTGTCCATTGCACAGAGTCAAAGAATTTCAAGCCTGAAGGAAACCAGTGATGGATTTGTTCAAGGGCTTCATTCAAAGATGAGAAAATGAGAGAAAAGAAGAAATGACTTGTCGTTATATGACTAAATAATGATCAACCAAGGACTGGAATTCAGAGCCCTTGCAGCCAGGGCTCTTCCTTATAATTCCCTCCTTAAATTAAGGGCCTTGGCAGCACACACACACACACCCATGCACAGACACACACACCTACACCCCACACTTAAACAGAGCCAGCCTACCTGGATTGAGGAGTTAGCCTAAAAACCTACCTACCCCAGGTAACTAAATATCAAGGATGGTTTTCTTAAGACTTTTAAAGAATTGTGAAGATTCATATTTTTACTCTTCAGTTTGTATCAGTTTATATTCATTTCTAATCTCTACTCTCAAAATGTTCCACAGGGAGAGAAAAGGTTAGGAGCACTGAATTCTATTGACCACCACAGAGGTACAGAACTCCTGGCCTTTTTCTCTACCCTCGTATGCTTCTCTAAATCTCCTTGACACAATTGCGAATGCTCTACCTCCAAAAGAGATTTAGGTTAACCCCACTGCACAGAAATAAAAGACAAGGGAAGAGAGAAGGAATGAGTCAGGGTTGGGGAGGGAGAAAACATGAAAAATACCTCAAAGAGCAGACTGCCTCTGCCTATGAAGTGATGGGCACCCTTCATAAACAACGTCTCCAGAGACCCTGAACAACCCCTCAGCCCTGTCCTCTACACAGCATGAGCTGCCTCTAGCCTGTGCTCCCCATGCCATAGCCACGACCATGCTTCTTCAGGAAATGGCCCCAAAAGACCTCCATCCACCTGGAGTACTAGTTGTGCATCAGCCAGGTGGGTATGCCAAGATATACCTGCTTGGTAGGTAGTCTGGGCTGCTTACGGAAGCTTGGTTTTCTAGGTACTTCAGAAAACAGCTTTAGATCAAAATTTAAGAAACTTATTTTTGAGAGCGAGTCTAATTAAAAGACATTTAGTGAGCATTTAGAACTGTGCAAATGCCTGGTGTTGGGATAAATTACAGGCACTGAAGTCCACCTAGAGAAAGCAAAAACTAACTCTGAACAAACCTACACAGTTCTGTTGTCCATTCATTCATTCACTCAGTCAACCAACGTATATTGAAGGCCTACTTTAAATCAAGCAGGGGGAAGAGAGCTGTAAACAAATGCCATATAAGCTAAATAGGTGAAATGTGTTAATGCTAGACAGTGACAAGTGCTGACAACAAAAAATAGATCAGGGAAGAGGGATATAGTGTGAAGAGAGGCTATGATACCAGGGGATATTAAAGGCCTCCCTGAGAAGGTGACTTCTGAACAGACTGGCGGGAAGTGGAGATTGAGACATGAGGACGTTGAGGGAAGGGTGTTCTAGGCAAAAGGAATAGCAAGTGTCACAGCCCTCAGGGTGGAGTGAGCCTCATACGTATGTTCCAGAAAAATGAGACTAGTGTGGCTGGAGCAGAGACAAAGTGAGGGAGAGTAGAAAGAGATGAAGACAGAAAAGTATGAGAGAGAGAAAAAGAAAAAAAGAAAAGTAGGAGAAGCCAGATCATTTCAATTTCCCTATTTTTAAATAAGGTAAAAGCAGTTTTAAGAAGCAAAAAGAAAAAGAAATGCCTGAAAGATCCTAGTAAGTATTAATTGAGCTTGCGTGTGGAGATTGCCTAGCCTAGTATTTAGCACTAGGAGGTCCTGAATTCCAGTCACTTTTCATTTCCTTTAACAGCTTGCTCCACCTCATCCTCCCCCGGCTCCATCCTCCTGGCTTCCCAGCCCCCACACTAATCCTCTCCCACTGTCATCTCTCCACCCTCCCCACAGCAGAGCCGCTCTCCTGTGGGGCTGTCACTTTGGAAAGGATATGATAAATGGTTCATACTACAGTGATAATAATCTCTTACATTTCAATGAGCTTTATACATTCCAGAAGACTTTGACTTGCACTGGCTCATTAGATCCTCAAAACAGCCCTGCGAGGTAGGAAGGAAGATAGGGTTCTCTTGTTATAGAAGAAATCGCCGTTCAGAGGTTAAGTGGCCTATCTAGGCCATGCAGTTAACTAATGATAGAATAAAAGGATTCAAGTCCCTGGGTCCTAGTCCCTTTAATAACTGTCACAACTAAATGTGTCCATTTCCTAAGTTACATAAAAGTAAAGCTATTGGAAGCACTGGTCTTGGCATGAATAAAGGGCAGTGACCTAGATCAGACACCTCTGGTAGCAAGACGCAGTCAGCAGCTGACCAAGTACCATGTTCTCACATAGCAGATGGCCACTGGTCACCCTGAAACATTAATGGTAAGAATTTAGCTAGATGAATGAGGAAAATGGAGTTACAAAGCAAAGCCCAGTGTTTTAGTGAGCAGAATTTTTCCTAATTCCCTTCATGTCATTTTTTCCTACTGAACCTAAGCACAGGCTGCACCCCTCGCCCCCAGACTGGCATCCAGCTGAGCTCAGCAAAGCCGGTGAGAGAGAAAAATAAGCTCATGAAATGTACTCTGGCCCAGGAGAGCCTTAACTCATGGGCCAACCTTGGCATGCGTTGATGTGGTTGAGGAGGAGTTTGAAAATCCTAAGGTATTTCCTCAAGTGGAGAATAACCTTTAAGTATATTTTGTTCATCTCTAAAAGATCCCATTTGTTAGAAGAAAATAAAACTATTGCATGGCCTTGGTATCTTCTCTGCTGCAATCAGTCATTTCACAATTGGGGGCTGGTTTATAATAAAGCAAAATAAAGACAGAATTGTGGCCCCTGTCCTGGACCATGCTTTAGAGGACCCCATTCTGACCTTCTTCTGGCCATACTCTACCACGGGAATGAAGTCTGGATACTAATAAGGCCAAGGCAACATGACCACCCAAGCTACAGTACACTTTGGATACCAAAATCTCCCACCTACTTGCTCAGACTCTGCCTTGCCCTCTGCAGGGTGGATTGAACTCCCTGTGTGAATACCACAGGCCTGAAGGTGGCTGTCTACAGGGTCCTGATGGAGCTCAGAGGGCAGAATGGGGTGGCCTAATACATGCTGAATGGAATCAGAATATAGAGAAGAAGGGGGTTCTGTAGGCCAGAACTTCTGTTTGCACCCTTGCCTGAGTCCTGCCACTGCCAGTTTGGTCTTCATGCAGAGATGAATCAATTCACTGCCATCCTCACTGCTGAGAAAAGCCACCAAGGCACAGTGTTCTCACCTTCACTTGGAAAACATGCATGTTGATTCTGCTAAGCTCATCAGATGATTCCACCATATTTATCAGAACCCTGGCCCCGACCTCAGTCTCCGTCTCCTTTCTCCTACACCTTCCTGAAGACTTCAGCATCTTTATGGATCACCAGCCTGGGCCTAGACCTCACAATGATTGGGTTTACCCAGTCCCAGCGCCTTCTGCTTTCATGGAATTTACCAATTTGTAGCTACAATCCTGATCTGGAACTTTCCAGAAATACTCCCTGCCCCTCCCCCCCACAACCTATTCCTTGATTCCTTCAACTATTCTATCAACTTTCTCAAGCATTGCCTCCTGGAGCATCCTTTGTCTTTCAGGCTGCCATGCCTTTGCACACACTGTGCCCCCTGCCTAGAAGACTCTCCCTTGCATTTGTCTGCTGGAAATGCCTCCTGACTCATAAAAACTCAGCTCAAACATCAATTTTCATTCAATGAACACTGATTAAGCAGCTAATACGAGGAAGCAGGCACTGTGCTAGGCAGCAGAATTATAAAAAGGATTAGTAGAATGTCTTCCTTCCCCCACAGAGGCTCGCTCAGGAAATAGACAAGTAAACACATAATTCCACCTGTGGTCTGTGGTCATGCACACAAGTGACTGTGAGAGCACTGAGGAATCTTACCAGACAGGGTGCTGTGCCCAGTAAGAGAGAAGATACCTGCCTGGAGTTCTACATATTCTTTTATCTTCTTCAAAATAATATAGACATTGTAGGCAAAATAGAAACATCCCATTTGATTTCTTAAACTGGATTGTCATCCACTTGAACAGAAGTCCATCTTAGGAAATAAAGGAGCTAAAATTAGTCAGCTCTTACTATATGCTTGCAGAGGAGAAAGTTTCCTTGACCCTCTTAAGCTTCTTCCTGGCTAGGTCTGAAATAAAACTGACAAAGACAGATGAACAGAAGAACATATACAAATGTATTTAATCAAAGTTTTACATGAAAAAAGAGCTGTCAGAAGTGATGACCCAAAATCCCAGGAAGAACTGTTCATTTGTTGTCTGGATTCAATGAACAGACAGCTCTGTAGAAAAAGGGCATGGGCTAATAGGAATAGATTTGGGAGGAAACCCAGCCTGTCTGTCCAGAGCCTTCTTGGCCTCTCTGGGTGGCATTTCTTCTTCCTGAGTATAGTCAGGACTCTTTCTGGATTGAGAGTCTTATCTTGTATATCAAAGAATACTATATGGCCAGCTTCTACAAAGAAAGGAGGGGAAAGAGTAGAGTAGAATTTCTAGCATTTATGGCTTGTTTTAAGGAAGGGGAGTTCTATTTCTATGACTCACTTTGGGGAAGAGCATTTGAGCTTTCTGGCCTACCTTAAGAGAGAAAAAACACAAAAATTGAAATGAAATTATCCTGCATTACATGGCTGATAAGTGGTCAAACAGGATGCCCTCCAGCACTCACTCAGTAGTTATTAAGTTCTTCTCATATGTGGGTATTATGCCTGACCTCGTGGATACAGACATGTATGCAATAGACAAGGTGCCACCACCCAGATGAAGCTTGCATTCTGGTGGGGAAAACAGATAATAAACAACTAAGTCAAGAAACAAGCAATATAACAGATTGGGACAATGTTATAAATAAATGGAGGGATGTAAAGAGGAGGATCCAGGTTGGGGTGGATGGTTTCTGAGACAGGATGGTCAAGGATCCAGTTGCAAACCACAGTTCTATTCAAATCCCTTCTTTCCCTCCCGTGTGCCTCAGCAGTAGATATGGCAATCAGTTCTGGTTTCATGAGTTCTACCACTTACTCCAAGTCTAGCAAATGTCTGCAAAGCTTGCCATTGCCTAATTCTCCCCAATTCTTTCCCTAAGATTCTACAGAATTCAGATGAAGTTTCTCACTTTCAGCAGAATAAAAAGGAGATTGGTGCTTATGACAATGCACAACCAAAAAGGAAGGATCATGAGGAAAATTCACAATTAACATGCGCTCTGCTGGCTATGGATGAATTAGTTATGTCTGCTTGGAAGTATCCCCCACTTGATGTGATTCGAAGGAGGTTGAAGCTCATTACCACTCCAGTCACCACCTGCCTCTTCTTTCCCTCACCTCTTTATCACACCAAATTCAGAATATCCTCCCTATCGGTGTCCTACAATACCTGAAATCCCCATCCTATCAATCAACTGTATTGTGGTGGAAGAAGTATGAAATAACATGTCCAAACACCTAATTTGAAGTTGGAACTTCATTCTTTGATGGTCTTGTGACCTTGAAGAAATAAGAATTACATAGGATTCAGTAAATTGAAGAGAAGCACCCTGTTTTGGAAAGGATATGTGAGTTAGAATGTATGAAAGAATGTCAAAAACTGACTCAATATCATGAATTTTGGTCTGCTTGGGAAAGGTGCCCAACTAATGCTATTAAATCAGATGAACTCCCCTCCTATCCCATCATTTTACGTTTAGGGTTTGGGGTGCACAGGGCTTCCATGATAGAGGAAGGGGAGTCAGGGTGCTGGCAGCCAGAGTGGACCCTGTGGCATTAGAGCTTTTAGAAGCTAAAACTATAGAACTTTTAGGTGAAACCACATAGAAAATTATCTTTTTAACAGGTCAAGATTTCCTAGTCAGGATCCAAAAATCACTAATCATAAAAAAATTAATAAATTGGACTTGATCAAAATTTAACATTTCTGCTCAAAAGATACATTGAGAAAAATCAAAAAGCAAAGCCTATGAAAACATATTCTCAAGACATAGCAGATAGAGCATTGACTGAAAGGGAAACTTTCTTCAGTAATTGAAATGGTCCGTGTCTGTGAAGCCGTCACACAGACATGAATGCTGTCAAGTCTATCAAACACCGAAGATCTATGCATTTTATTGCACGTAAATTATACGTCTACGGTTTTTTAATTCACAGAAGAAGTCGATTGTGTTCTTGTAGTAACAATTAGAAAATATAATAGAGAAGGCTAAAAATCTCTCACAATAGTAAGAAAAACTGTATGGTACACAAGAGTAAATATAACAAAAGAATTGCAAAACTTGCATTTAAAAAAAAACTTATTAAAAGAAGAAAAGTATATATGAAGAAAAACTACATTAATCAATGTGAATTTTCAATACTAGAAGGATATCAGTTCACTCCCTAAATCAATATGTAAATTCACTGCAATACCCATGAAATTCCCAACATTAGTCCATGGGCAGGGATTCATGGAACTTAAAGGATTAATTTGGGTATAGCAAATAAAAACGCATTTTAACTTCTAAGACTATGATCCTAGGAAATGTCTTATTTTTATGCAGAAGACACATACAAGAAAGGCCATTGCACCAGTTCTTTAAGAAATACCAATAAATGCATGTGGTACTTTAAATTCTTTCTTTTTTTTTTTATTAAATGATAGCTGTGTACATTAACGCAATCATGGGGTACAGTGTGGTGTTTTCATATACAATTTGAAATATTTTCATCAAACTGGTTAACACAGCCTTCATGGCATTTTCTTAGTTATTGCGTTAAGATGTTTATATTCTACTTTTAGAAAGCTTCATTTGTACCCTTGTAAGATAAACCATAGAGGTGATCCCTCGAATCACCCTCCCGCCACCTATCTACTGCCCTCTCCTCCCCCATATTCTTAGGCTATAATTAGGTTATAGCTTTCATATCAAATTATTTCTAATTGCTGAACTATTTCTTTGTAGTTGGACAACTGGTCTGTATAAAGCTGATTCTTTAGAATTTAGTGATAAATCTTTTGTGGGGGCTAATACTTTTCTTTTCTTTTTTTTTTTTTTTTTTTTTTTTTTGAGACAGAGCCTCAGGCTATCACCCTGGGTAGAGTACTGTGGCATCACAGCTCACAGCAACCTCCAACTCCTAGGCTCAAGTGAGTCTCCTACCTCAGCCTCCCAAGTAGCTGGGACCACAGGCACCTGCCACAACAGCCGGCTATTTTTTTTTTTTTTTGGTTGCAGCTGTCATTGTTGTTTTGGCAGGCCCGGGCTGGATTCGAACCTACCACCTTAGGTCTATGTGACTGGCTCATTAGCCACTTGAGCCACAGGTGCCGAGCCGTGTGGAGACTAATTTCATAGTCAATTTTTTAAAAGTATTTTTGTGTACTCAAAATAATACTTATTCTACATTCATTGTTTATCATCTTTCCTCCCAGACTTGACACATCCCCTTGGATTTCATTCTTCTCTCCCAAATTGATTTTACATTTGAATGGAATACATCCCCCAGGAGTTCTTTCCAAATAAATCCATGACAGTAATTACTTTGAGACATAGTATACCCAGAATTATCTGTATTTCCACCTAAAATTTATGTAATAATTTTTCCCATTATAAATTCTTACTAGTACTATCTTTTCTTCTTCAGCACTTGGAGGATGTTAATTTATTGCTTTCCCGTATCTAGCATGGCCGCTGAAAAGTATGATTATCATCTAATTTTCTTGTTCCTTTTGGATAATGTTTTTTATCTTTGAAGGCTTTTAGGATTGTCTATTTTTCCTTAACCCCCTTTAATGTTACCAGAGAATGTCTGTGTGGGGTCACCTGTCCTGCTCAGCACTCTCCGTGTTCTTCCAATCTGAAGTCTTTGTTCTTCTTTCACGATCTTCTTATAGGGATATTTACACTTCTACTTCAATCATCCATATCTATTCATTTGCATTCTTCATATCTCTTTATCCTTTTCTAATGCCATCTGAGAAAGTTCCTTCTTTCACTATTTGAGTCTCACAACACATTCTTTGGCTGTATTCAGTCTGATAAGTGGCCCATCTATTGAGTTACTTTTTTTCAGCAATATATTTAAGGGCCCAATACCCAATTAGTTCTTCATATTTGCTCCTCCCTGCTTTGTTTCAATATCCCCCTTTACCCTAAGGATATAATTACTATATTTTTAAATTTATTGTTCATTCTGTTCCCTCCTTTTTAGCTTATTTATTATGTTAAATTTCTTTCTTAGAATTTTGCTCCTCACATGTCTTATGCTTTTTTCTTATAAGCTCACTTTTTAATCCTGTAGTTCTATCAACTACTTTAGCAAAGAGTGTCTACTAGGGACAGGGGTAAAAATGTAGGTCTTGCTTGTTCCCCAGTTGACCTGAAGGAGGATAGTCTTCAAGGTAGAAAGACTCAAAAGGTTGCAAACCAAAATCAACCATTTCCTAACCCCCATCATCACTACCACCAAGTATTATGCTGGCCTCTCATCACCTCTTCCCCAGGCATGTTCTCATAAGAACAGAAAGCCTCTACTGTAATTCCCTAGCCCACTGGATGGAAGGAAAAGGCAGGCTAAGGGGATGCTCAGTGAACACGGAGGTGTTGTCACTACTGACCCCTCATTTTGGCTTCAGAGGCGCCCTGACACTACCCTGTCACTTCTGCCAGGTCTTGTTGCTTTGCTGCTCACCGATCACAGTCAATAGATCACCCAGAGTAATGTGAAGAAAAGAAAGGACACTCTAGAAATCCCTTGTATGTCCCCGCTTTCCTCCTCTCCAAGCTGCCACTCATCCCAGTCTGGCAGCCAAGCACATTCATCTTCTAAGAATTCTCACATTTTTGTGTTAATGAAAATGAGATTTACCAATCTGATTTCTCCCTCATTGTTCTCCATTGTTGGGGTCACAGAAGAAAACCAACAACAGGCAAAGACTGAGCCATATGGGACTCTAGAAATACTAAGGCTACATAATAAAAACTTTGCTGGGAGAAACTGTTTAATAATAAGCTGTAACAGGGTGGTATTAATGACAAAGAACAGAGTCAGATTACATGATTACATGTAGCTGAACTCAGGCTACACAGGTTTCCGACCACCCTCAATGAGAAAGAGAATTTTGGAATCAATTTAGTTTGATCAAAATTCCCCAGGGGTATTAAAGAGAGAATATGTGACTACTTTCAACAATTTCTCAAGGGTAATAGTAACTCCTAAAAGGTATGAACAGAAAATCCCAGAAGTATATCCTATAGAGCACAGGCTTTCCCCCCACCTAATCTGTCTTTTTTCTTAGCATGTTCTTGTTAAACTTCTTTAGCTCCCTACCTGTTCCTTTTCTTCACCAAAATATTAAGTCCTCATCTGCTCTAATTTTATTTATTTCGCTCTATTAAAAAAATATAGACAATGATTAGAATAGAGTCTTTCTTTGGTTCTCATATCATAAAGGCTACAATCTAATTCCTTCAGTAAATTCTGAGTAATCTCTAATTACTCTGAAATTGAGCAAGACATTCCTATGGTTCATTATGGACATTCTAGATTACAGAGGACAAAATCAAAATCCCTTTCTCCTAATGGGAGGGTGGGGGGAAAATGGGTGGAGGGAGAGTAATTGGCAGGACCACACCTACAGTGCATCTTACAAGGGTACATGTGAAATTTACTAGGTGTAGAATATAAATGTCTTAACACAACAACTAAGAAAATGCTGTGAAGGCTATGTTGACCAGTTTGAGGAAAGCATTTCAGATTGTGTGTAAAACTAGCACATTGTAGCCTATGATTTCATTAATGTACACAGTTATGATTCAATTAAAAAAAAAAAAAAGAAAGAAAGAAAGAAAAGAAAAAAATCCCTTTTCCTGCCAAGGGTAATTCAATATTTGCATAGCATGTGGTGGAAAGCTCAGAAAAAGTCTTGACTTAAACCTCCTGGAAACTTGCCTTACTACAGACATTATTTTCTCCTAGTGAAACACTATCAATTTATAAGTCAAACAATTTCTGTATAAATAGCTAAATATCCTACATACAAGGCTTCTGATTAAGCATGAAATAAAAACACTGCCATTAATAATAGTATCGATTATGAGGTTGAAAATAAGGTCTCAATGTTGACTAAGCATATATCACAAAACCACTCTAAGTCCCTCAGCTGTAGACTTGGACCACAAGACTGTCATCAGGGGTTGTTATAAGGATTCAGTGACAACCAAGGAGGTCTTGACCAATCAGTATCTGTAATATAATTCCAATAATGAGCAGTCCCTATTTCTCCACCTTTCTACAGTTCTAGATCTAAGTAGATACACAAGCATTCATACACATATTCCACAATGCCTTCATAGAATGTTTTCCGGCTCCCTTTCACCCCATCCCCTTCTCTACTCTCAATGTCTGCAGCAAAAACTCATACTCCTGGCTATCCCTGTGAGAGAAATATCTTCTACTAAGACTCCACCCACCTGAGCATGGAAGAGTGAAAATTAGAGAAATGTAGACAATCACCAACCAGGATTCTTTAGTGTCTTCCCTCTTCTCCTTCTAAAGAAACACTAACCCCTCAAGTTTTCCTCCCTTCACTGATGGAACAGGAAAAGGTCTCAGGGAAAAAACTTGCCCAGCCTCTGACAAGATAGGTATTACCATCTCCCATTTTACAATGAAGTAACTAAAGCCCTCACAAGTTAAATGACTTGCCAAATATACCACCATCAAGTAGCAACAGGTAAACTAATGCAGATTTTGTACTTCTTAAATCAGGATTCTCATTTCCCACACTGTAGGTTTTTAACCAGATGCTCCATTCATCATAGTCTGTGCAAACAGAGTCAGAAGGACACTAATATTCCTCAACTTTTACTACTTCAAGTTTCATCAACCATTCTATTTTGCAGCATCAAAAAAGCTTCTCTATTTCATGACGATAGGTTCCAACCACCCATCCATAGTTGACTTCAGCCACCTTTTGTTAGTGGGCAGCTCACCAGGCCAATACAAGCTCACCATCTAGTGGTGAATATAGTAACTGCAGGCTACACAGCATATCTTGGATTCCTCTCGGCTCCCACCCTCTTTTACCCCCAAGCCCATTACCTCCACCAAGTTATTTTAAGCATACTTCTAGAAATAATTTACAAAGGAAGTCATTAGTTTCACATTTTATAAACCAAGTAATCTGAAAATTATTTAGAGATTTAGGCATCTACTAAGCCCATACACTTAGAATCACATATACATAATATTTAACCTGCGAGCTAGCACACTGCTCTGAGCAGCCTGGAGCTTGATAGCAAACAGGGTCCAAGTGAATGCTAGATACAAACCACACTGCAGATAACTGTAGATAAGCACAACTCCAGGTAAGTGCTAGACTCTCATTAAAGTTGCTCTGGAGTCAATCTCTGCAACTTCCTGGGAATTAAGCAAAAACAGCTGCTTCTAAGAAGAATGTGAATTCTGACTCTATTGTAACACAAAAAGCATTTACTGAAGACCTAAACCCTCTTGGTTGTGATGTCTACCTCTCTGAACCTTTCCACTCCATGCTCCAAAGGTATGGATCCCCCAAAGATCTAGCTCAGGTCTCCTATTCTTTCTTTTTGGCTTATTTCAATAATCTATCACATTTGTGGTTTCAACGATCATAGCATACATGCGTTATAGCTGCATCGCTATCTGTGACTTCTAAGCTATAGCTTCACATTGTTAGCCACCTCCTGGGCTATGTTCCACTGGGACTTCGCTCCCCACTCCACTCCTCTTCCTTCATCATTTCCATCAGTCAGACTCCATATTTTGCTGCTGCTTCAACGCCTTCCTTTCTCAGTGCCTCCCACCTAAATTAGCTCCAAGGGTGATCAGCTCTACATCTGCCGTGATCTCTCATCATCCCAATTTCCACCTCTCTAGGGTCTTTACCCTGAGTCAGGTTCTCATTCGCGTCTACTCTGACCATATCTTTCAGCAAATATTTGTTGTAAATGTATCTTTTTTTGAGAATTTGTCATGTACCAGGCACCAACTAGGCAGTAGGAATATGTTAATAGCAGAGACCAAACAAGACAGTAGCCTTGCTCTCACAGGGCATATGTGTTATTGTAGGGAAAGAAGAAAACAAGCAAAACGTGAGTGAGGAAAGGCATAAGGAACAGCTTCCCAACATTCTCACTCTCGTAGCCTTTATTCAACAGCACAAGATGCTCTATCACCTCACCTCTTTCTCACACCTTATTCCAGGCTACCCATTAAGTGAACTGTAATGAAACTCAGAGGATTTGAGAACAGTTTTACAAAGTTGGTGGTAAAAAGAGGAAAGAAAATGCCTAAATTATATTTCTAGACCTCAACCCTTGCTTACCTTTATACAATGATTTTCAGAAATTAAGAAACAATTTCTAAACTTTTGAGGGTAGAGTTAATTAGGTGAAAAATTGTACATGTGCCTTGCCATAACTAAAACTGTGAAACCACCAGCTTTCGTTACTAGGAGGCAAATTAGTAGTACGTGACTGTTTTGATCATTTCATTGGAAACCTAAAAATCTAAATTATGCTTATTATACTTGGGAAGATCAGCTTATCAAACTGATGCTTATTGAAACTGAGAAGCAATCAATAAAACTTGTGTTTGTGCATAGTCCCAATATTAATTGCTGATTGCTAAGGACTTATATACCTGAGTGATCAACTTATCCATTCTTTCTTTCATTCATTCACTGAATAAACATGAACAGAATATCTCCTATGTGCCAGGGATGGAGCTGATTTCTGAGGTAGAGAAATAAGATGTTGTAATTATCCTTGAGAAATTTGCATTCTAGCATAACAAGGAATTATAAAACAGCAAGGGAGATAAGAGCTATAAAAACGAACTCAAACAAGGTTCCTTATGGAAGACTCTGAAAGAGGGGAGGTAGGAATCCAGCAAAGCTTCACCAAAAAGACACTTAGGTTGGGTCTTGAAGGATGAATATTGGCGATTGAGATGAAGAATATGGCAGACAGAAAAGAGGTGCTCAGAGCATGACACAGCAGGATGTTATCTATTGAGGCAACTGAAATACATAGCATGATAAGAACCCCTACTTCAGATAATAGAGGGAGAATGAACCAGTTATCAAATGGAAATGGAAATATCAATACCGTGTCAGACTTGCACAAAATTTGTAAATATTGACCGGTTTCTGACGTTAGCTTGTCTGACATGTACTCAAATGACCAATGACCACACCGTATGGTTGGGTATATGCACGAGGCGACTCCAAAAGCAGAACTCACGGGAAAACTTTCAGACTGACTCTGCTTTTAACGTTGCACAATTCCTCCAAGACCTTAATTTAACATACCACAAATGTGCCCAGTTTTTTTAAGGCAGCCTTGAAGTTATCAAAAGAAATTTTTGTTCTGCCTGCCAGTTTGTGTTAACTAGTATCTGGCTGTTTGTGTTGTTACCACAGCGACATTTGGACAGATAAATTTGGCACAGAACATGTGGTACTGTTAAAATATTGCTTTATGAAGTACTTTCTGGTACTATTTCCACCAGAACAGTTAAAGATACTATCTGAGCAGGAAGCAAGATGGAAGTAGGGGTAAAGTAAAGGGCTGGATTAGATAAGAGCTTCAAGACAATGTCTTGTGGCAAGTAATCAATAGCTCTTACTGAAAAAGGCTCTGAGTCAAACAGTGGGTTAAATAATGCTAATATTATGGATACTGTGAACCTGACCCTCCCAGTGGAGGGCAGGTAGTCAGGTTTCCCAACCTAATTGACCATGGATCACTTTTTCACATAGAGGCACAGAGCCCTTCCATGAAACTGACATTTAAGAAATGTTGGATAACACTATTGATTTTTCAAAACTACTGTATTAACAGAAGAAACTTAAATGCACGTTACTAGGTGAAGGAAACTGATCTTAAAAGGTTTCATATTATAAGATTCTAACTATATGACTTTCTTGAAAAGGCAAAACTATAGAGACAAAAAAAAAAATCAGTGGTTTCCAGGGCTGGGAGAGGAAGGGTGGGATGAATAAACAGAGCAGAGAGGATTTTTAGGGCAAGGAAACTATTCTACATGAGAATACAATGGTGGATGCATGTCACTGTACGTTTGTCCATACCCACCAAAAGTACAACACCAAGAGTGAGCCCATTACATCCTAATGTAAGCCATGGATTTACGGTGACTATGTGTCACTGTAGTCTCACCTACTACAACAAGTCCACCACCCTGGTGGGGGAGGAGGCTCTAGTCATGGGGGGCAGAGGGCATATGGGAAAGCTCTGGTTCTTTCTGCTTAATTTTGCAGCCTAAACTGCTCTAAAAATTAAGTATATATATTTTTTAAACCGTATTCTATTTTACATAGGAAGACTACAAAATTAGAGGAACCTTACTGAGCTGGGATTCCCCAAAGTACCTTCTCTGTACCGTGAAAACAGCACTCCAGGTGAACAATTACTGAATAAGCCCTGTACTGAGCATTGGAATAGAAACACAAAAAGTAGAAATCCTGGTCCCAGCCAGGCACAGTGGCTCACACCCATAATCCTAGCATTGTGGGAAACTGAGGCAGGAGGATCACTTGAGGCCAGGAATTCAAGACCAGCCTGAGCAAGAGCAAGACCCTGTCTCTACAAAAAAACAGAAAAATTAGCTGAACATGCTGGCCTAGACCCAGCTACTTGGAAAGTTGGCTTGAGCCCAGGTGTTTGAGGTTGTAGTGAACTCTGATGACATCACTGCACTATAGCCTGGGCAACAGAGCAAGACCCTGTCTCAATAGAAAAAAAAAAAAAAAAGAAGAGGGTAGAGGAGGGAGGCATGAGATAATTAGAAAAACACATTCAGCTATTTAGTTAATATTTGTTGGGTACCTCCATACGCCAGGTATAATGGTAGGCTTAGGCATTTAATAATAAACTATGGCCCTTCTCTTCAAGAAGCTAAGTGCAGAGGAAAATGTTAAATCAGAAAAACCAGAAACAAATATAAGTGATAAGTGCCACAGAAGAAAACATGAGTTATGTAGCCCAACAAAAGCAGCATAACTTTGGATCGGAGATAGGAGGCTTTTCTGAGAAAATGACGTTAGTCTATGACAAAGTCAGGGAACAGCATTCTAGGCAGAAGAACAGCATATACAAAACTCCTGAGGTAGAAACTGCTTTCTGTTCCTGCAGAGTTGCCCTGCAGAGGCAACCATGTGTGAGAGGAGACTGAGAAGTGTGCAGGACCCAGGGTGCAGGGCCCTTGAGGACAGATGATGGGTTTGCCTTTTATTCCAATGGAAATGGAAAGCCTTTGAAAGGTTTTAAGCCAAGAAGTATCATAATCTATTTAATGTCTTAATAGTAGGGGACAGTAGAAATCAGTCATCAAATTTGCTGACTCAAAGCTCCATTCCCTGATAA
The DNA here is from genome assembly GCA_963574575.1 of Galagoides demidoff. Taxonomy (NCBI): domain Eukaryota; kingdom Metazoa; phylum Chordata; class Mammalia; order Primates; family Galagidae; genus Galagoides; species Galagoides demidoff. Next base: position 32,990 of record CAUYQV010121654.1, read on the forward strand.
AACGAAAGTCCAAAGGAAGAGAACGCCCCTAGGGATGAAGTTTAAATCAGGCTGCAGCTACTGGGACTTGGGGGTGAACATTCATTAGGAAACTGAGCTTATCCTACAGTTCTAAGAATACAAGATCTAATAATTAAGCTCACAAATTCATCCTAGAAAAAGTGCTTTGAAGGGTAGCATCACTTCATAGCTAACCACAGGGAGTACTGCGAAGGTGACCATAGTAATATTCAGCAATGAGCTATGGAACCCTTTTTCTAGGACAAGTTCATGAATTTAATAGTCCAACCTTGTGCAAGTATTGAGAGAGAAGAGCATAAGTTTTCTATCCAAAGAGTTCGGTTTGAGCCTGTAGGAGAAAAAGATATTGCAAAAAGAAAGGACAAAGTGAAAGGCCTCATTTGTTCCTTAGCATCAGTGCATCATTGTATGCCAAGCCTCTGCTGTTATAGCTCAAGTTTCCCTAGGAGATCCAACACCTTCAGTTCTGTTTGAGTTGATGACTTGCTTTAGCCAGAGATGAGTCAGTTAGCAGTCAATTGAAAGCAAGATAGGTCAGTAGGACCCAGGTGAGTAGAACTCAGACAGGAAAGAAACAGCTGGTAATTTGGTACAGGATTCCCCCCTTCCTTATCTTTTTTCTTGCCAACAATGAGCTGGGCATCAGGAAACCCAGACCCAGCTTTGTCACAATCTAACTGTGTGGCCTTGAGTAAATCATTCACTTCTCTGAGCCCCTTTCCTTATCACCAGTAAATTGTGAGAGTTGAACTTACATGCTCTTGAAAATTCTTTTCCCCTCTAACTTTGGTTCTGTGATTGAAGAAAGCCAGTTCTTGAGACCTCTTACAGCAACATTAGAGGGCAGGGCATGCAGAGGGAAGGAGAATGGGGGGTGCTGTGCATTTGGGCAGCAGCTGACTTCACAACAGCCTTGTAATCTGCCTGTGTCACTCCCTGGGGACAAAGGCTGGGCTTGTTAAAAAATAGCCCAGGGGCTGTGAGAAAACAAAGCAGCAGAAGCTTTGGGATGCAGACTCCATACAGCCCATTTCATTCCTTATAATGAAGCAAATCCATTATGTGCAATTGTACCTCACATTACCCCAGGTGAGGATAGCCACCGCCTTGGGAAGCAGAGATGATTCGGGCATGTGAGTTTGGAAGGTTTGGTTCCCAGTAGTCAACAGAAGATAATCAAATAGCTGAAGACAAAGTTTGCTTTTGAAAATATCCAGTTTGAGAACTGCTGAAACCAAGTGATAGACACATGTGGATTCACTACAGTATTCTCTTTACTTTCATGTCTGTTTGAAATTTTGCATATTGAACTTTTAAAGATAGGATGAATTTGGTCACTCTAAAATGTACCCAAATTTAGATTTTCCAAACATATTTCTAAAGTTTCAAAAACTTGATGGCTGCATGGGTCAGGGACCGGGAAATTGTCACCTGTGGGGCAAATCTGGCCTATGACTTGTTTGGGCCACAAAGTTTTATTAAAATGCAAATGTTCTTCTTCTTATATGCATTATCTCTGGGTGTTTTTGTGCTACGCCCAGAGCTGAATAACTGCAACACAGACTATACAGCCCCAGAGCTGAAAATGTCCTATATGGCCTTTACAGAAAAGGTTGCCTACCTTTAATCTACAGATTGTAGCTGAAGCTACCTATGGCACATGTGCAGGGTGGGAACTACAAAAACCCAATTCGAACCCTAATACCTCATTAGGACCATGTTACAAAATGCATAACAGAAACAAAACAGACTGGGCTGTCCAGCAGAACTATCTGTGATGATGGAAATGTTCTGTGTTTTGTAACTATATGGAACTACTAGCCACATGTGATTATTAGGCGATTGAATTGTGGGAGACTGAAGAATTGAATTATTAATTTTATTCAATTTTAATTTAGATATAAATAACCACTTTTTAACAGCTAGTGACTACCACAGTGAATAGCACACAGCTAGAATTTTGACCCCTTAGCTAGTGGTGCACTGGTAACGTTTAATAACAAGGCAGACACATGCACAAGGATGCTACAAATCACCTCTTGATTTGTAGCATTTGCCAAGTTTGCCAATGTACATGGTGTAAATATTCCCACTGTAGTAGATTCCAAACCACTGATGTGATGTCACCAGATGCCAAGTTTAAGAGTCCCACAGAAGTGGTTCTACTGGGCCAGTGCCAGGTGGACCCAGTACAGCAATGTCCAGCTTCAGTTTTCAGACTATAGGCCTCTAGCAGCCACACACGGCAAAGCACACAAGGTGGCAAAGGAGCTCAAAAAAGCTAGAAGTGAACCGTGATACAAGATTCATTTGTACTTCTGAATAAAGGCTGGAAAAGGCAGCAAATACCAAGGGCCAAACCTCCCAAGGCACAGGGATGACTAAGGAAGAAAGTGGAATCCAAAGGGGCAGCACAGGGGAAAAGCTCAGTTTCCACAGAACAGCCTCCTTCCAACTGAGCCTTTTTTGCTTTGCAGTTTTTGGCTGGGGCTGGGTTTGAACCCGCCACCTCCAGCATATGGGGCTGGCACCTTACTCCTTTGAGCCACAGGCACCACCCTGAGCCTCATTTTTTTGAGGACTACCTATGTCAAGCAAGATTCCTCTCCTGAGGTAGGATTATTGATGCCCAAGAAGATCAAGAACAAACAATGTTACCTACTTCTCAAACCTGGAATGCTTCAAGATTCAAAAAACTTCAGTGTTGACAGAAGGCATCCCAGCAGCCATCCTGCTTCAAACCTACAGCCATGAAAAGGGCCAAACTGCAAAGGGAGAGTAGCAGAGGTAAAGACTCTCACACACACACACCTGCCAAAAGGAACTTGTCACCGACTCACAACAGAAGCAGAGAGCTTGTAGGCTGGCAAGCCCTGGACTCCTATTCTCATATTTCAAAGCTGTGGAGCAAAGATACTTTCACTCTTGGGGTACATTTTTACAAAAGGAGCCAGCCACTTACATTAGGCACTGTTTTAAGATGGGGAAAGGGTGGGAAGAGAATTTGAGCTGCGGAGCACAGGGCAATGTGGAAACAGAGAGGAGAAAAGAGAAGGAAGATGGAAGTTAAAAGCATGAGGAGGAAAATTAAGGCACAGAGAAATCAGGAGAAATAAGCCAAAAACTAAACTAAATACAGGCAAACACTATAGAAGACACTCAAGACACCATAAGAGGAAGGTGGGAGGGAAGGAAATCAGCACAGCATTCGATAAATATTCCCTGAGCTATAATTACCAAATGAAGGGCTGTGCTGTAAAAACAAGGGAAATAGTGCCGAGCCCCTGGGCCCTAGGTTCATCATGAGAGAGACAGACAGAATATGTGCATGCACTAGTGAACAAGCAATAAACTACATATCACAGTTGTAGGCAACTACAATATGGTGTGATGGCCTTTATGGGGAAGAAGTAGTTTTGGAAGCAGGGCATCTAGCCCAGTCTCAGGGAGTTGGAGATGTCTTCCTATAAGAAATTCCATCATCTAGAGGGGTATCCAATCTTTCAGCTTCCCTAGGCCACATTGGAAGAAGAGTTGTCCTAGGCCACACATTAAATACACGTAGCAATGAAAGCCAATGAGAAAAGAGGAAAAAAAGTGCGTGCATAATTTTCATGATATCTACCACCACACATAAGCAAAAAAGTCTTCGTATAACGCACACGCGGCCCACAGGCCAAGGATTGGACACCCCTGTGAGTAAATAGGAACTAGCCAGTATAAGAGAAAGGAAGAACGTTCTAGATAGACAGAATGGCATACACAAAGGCCTACGGCCAAAGAATGCCTCATCCATTGGTGTGGGGACCGTACATTCCTGCTCACCTGGGAGGGTCCTGGTTTGTTTCAGGCTGTCCACATGTAATTGTCAAAACCCATCAATAGGCACTCTCCAGGAATGTCCCCATTATGGATGAGCTACGTGGGCTCTCCATTCTCTGGCAGAATTTGTAAGAAAAGGAATCTAAAGAGATCAGGGCAGTGATCACCTCCCCCAACTACCTGTTCTCTGTGGCAAAATGAACTGCCCTGAGTCCCCTTGGCCAGGCGATGGTATGGTATGTTCTGGAAGGGTATATTGGCCATAAGGAAGAGTGGCAAGTCCTAGGGACATGGCCTGCCAGAATGGGAGGGAAAAAATCAGGAAAAGTAAGACTAAAGAGAGAGGCAGATGTTTCTGAAGGCCTGAATCAAGTGGAACAGCCAAACCCCTGATCTCCCAGAAAGTGGTTTCAAAGTGCCTCCAACCCAAAACCAGGGAGAAACCTTACTACTATCAAGCAGTTAGCACACAATTTTGACCCTTCATCTAAATTGTTTGGAGCAAACTTACAGAGGAATTTCATTTTAGAAAATAGAAAAAGAGTTAGATCCAGAATCCCTCCCCCCAAAAAACAGATTGCAAGTGGAAAGGCCAGAGGAGAGCTGAAATTCCTAAAATGTTCTGTTGCCATCACAACGGAAGAGAATGTGACCTCTTTATTACTGGAGCCGGCAATTACATGAGTGCTCTTCTAAGCCCTTCTGTGAGCTGGATCTGATGGAACAATAATGAAAGAAAGACAATTCTTTTATCACCAGAAAATAAGTGTTAGTTTTCAAGCAACGCATACACATTTCAATGCCTGGGTGTTACTTTTCAGGGACCATCACAGGGCTTCGAAAGAGGTTGTGTCAGTCTATTAAAGGTGACCAAGAGATAGACTTGTCCAGGTTTCACGTGGGGAGGGCAGACCTGAAGAGACTCAGACAGGATTCTTGAGGAACCCAGGATTGTCCTGGATCCTTGGGTCAGGCTAACTGTCCCTCAGCGAGATGGGAAGCCCAGACTCTCGCCTTTAGCATCTTTGTTTGCTTTCTTGCTGACCTCTCTGTGGCACCTCCTATCCTGTCCCCACTTCCCAGGGCCAAAATACTCTATTATTTGGGTTCTGCAAAGTTTCCAAAAAACCCCTAGAATCAGTGGGTAAGTGACCAGTATTAACCTGCACTGACGGCTGGTCCCATCCAGCCATCATTTGACTGAATTCTACCAATTTTGACCTGTTCTGCCTACATGAGTTCTCACGTTTCCATTCAGGGCGTAGGAGTGATTTGGGCAGTTGAGTGTCTTTACAAAGAAAGCTTAATTAGCCAAAATATTCAAGGAGAAAGAACTGTTCACTCCTGTTAATTTGATTTTCTATTAAACAGTAGATTCAAGGCCAAGGCCAGACATGCAGCAGACTGTGAGATGACGGGAAGATGAGAGGGACATCACCGTTGCCTATCATTCATGCCTGAAATCTATGGATTTTAGAACATTAAAGCTCAAATGTAGTTTGGTAGTCATCTATCAAATGACTTTACAGATGAGGAAACTGAGTCTAGAGATACCAATTTCATATTTTATTATAACAAAAGGACATTTATTACAATAGGACTGCCATATAATGACAGGCAGAGATAAGTCCCACTTGAAGCTGCTTGTGATAACTGGCAGAGTCTTTTTTTTTCCCTTCTGATGCACATTTATCAAAAGTCAAACATGTGGTCCCCAATATTCAATGAGATAGGGAGGTATAGAGGTTGATGCTCAGAAAGAAATGTGACCTATGGGTAATGGGTCTCTCATTCAAGCATCTCTTAGAAATTTTTCTATTTGGGTCAAGGTCATATTTTCTGCAGGGCTGGAAGATCTGGAGGGGGGGAAATTGGCCCTGGTCACTTATTCTAAGGACAAAAGGTTCCTTATATCCACAGCATATAATATATGACCAGTAAAATCAGCAGTTCAAAGAACTTCAAGCAACAGCAAAAATGTATAATTTGCTACTGCATTGCAACATCAACCAGAATCACTATTAGAAATGAGAGAAAGATGGGAAGTGGGGAGTAGAAAACTAAAAAGAAAAACAACAGAGTCTGTTGGATTTTGCTGAGACTTCCTACCCGTAACTCTTTGAACTAAGAACCAGGCCTGTCTTCCTGTTTTAAAAAGCCTGCTTAAGAAAAAAACAAGCAATCCCATCTCAGGGTGGGCAAGGGACTTGAATAGAAATTTCTCTAAAGAAGACAGGCACATGGCCTACAGATATATGAAAAAATGCTCTCCATCCTTAATCATCAGAGAAATGCAAA
>CAUYQV010121660.1:0-26552 GCA_963574575.1 Galagoides demidoff
ATGGCATCACAGCTCACAGCAACCTCCAACTCCTGGGCTCAAGCGAGTCTCCTGCCTCTGCCTCCCAAGTAGCTGGGACCACAGGCGCCCGCCACAACGCCCGGCCATTTTTTGGTTGCAGCCATCATTGTTGTTTGGCGGCCGGGCTGGGGAATCGAACCCGCCACCTTGGGTGTACGTGGCTGGCGCCCTAGCCGATTGAGCCACAGGTGCCGAGCCGCTGCTTCAACTTTTGGAGGTAGAGGTCAACTGCTAGAGAGCTTTCCCTCAGGGACAGCTTCTTTGTGTCTTTCGAGGCATGCAGAGGAAGCCCAGATCGTAGAGTCAACCAAAGCTGGGTATGAATTCTGGTTATGCAGCTTCTCAGCTGGGGGACCTTGAGCAACTCATGCAGCCCTCTGAGTCCCAGTTATAAGTGAAATATAACAGAAAATGCAGACAAAAAGACACCTTCCTCAAGGTTGAGGGCAGGGTTAAGTGACACAATGCAAACCTTTGGCACAGTGCTGAGCTTGGGGGACAGGGGCAAATTGTGGTGATTCTTCTTTGGGTTGCGGGTGATGATGTTGTCTTCTGCCCTTCTCCCTGGGATGGGCCTGGGAGGTGCCCGGCTGGGAAGCCAGCTGTTTCTTTGTCTAAGAGGAAAAAGATGCTATACATCTCCCTCCACTTAACCCCACTCACTCCACTCACCACCACCCTTTTTCTTTCTCCAGGCCACATGAGTTTTACAGAGCAGAGACAGAAAGCAGAGCATGAAAAAAAGAAAGAAAGAAAAGAAAAAGGAGCGATCTGAAGCCAGAGTGGGTGTTGTGCAAGAGGCTCCAGAGTTGCAGACAGTTGCAGCCCAGATACGACGTGCAAAGAGAGATGTCGCAGATCTTCCAGGCAGCGCTCCGGCCCACTTTGAAGTGTTGACAACACATAAAATTAAAAGCATCACCATGTGAATTATCACGTTGTTTTTTCCACATTGATAGCCTCTACAAAGCATTTTATACTGATGAATCAATACAAATGTCTCTTTACAAAGACATCAGGAACAATAATAAAAAACCATATATATGTGTGTGTGTATATATTTTTTTCTTTTTTTTTTTTTCCCTTAAGAGAAATCAACAAAACTAACAAAAAGATTTTAGCTCTGGCTCACACAATAGCTCTGGGTAACATGAGTGAGTTAGTCTCTCCTTTTCATGGTGGCCTTGGAGGTCACGGATGTCTATTTGCTTGGGTCACGTCATACAGCCTGCAGATGAATTTTCCACCTGCTGATTACTCAGCACTGCAAGATGAAACAACCCAGTCCAATGGTATTGCCGTTGTCTCAAGACTGCCCGCACATGTGTGTACACGTGTATAGTAATATACATATAGTGTGTGTTAATGCGTATATGCATATATACGTGTGTGTGTATTTTATGGTTTGGTAAAATAAAGCTTGCAAGTTAGGATTAATTTATAACTCGTTATAACTTGATTATTGGCTGGGACTCCCTTTATGTTACAGCAGATGGACTTTTGCGTGAAATATTTTCCCCAAGTTGCTATAGAGACGTGCCAACATCTTTCTGTGGAAGTGATTCCCTGCAGGCCTGTTTGTTGTTGTGCCCGGTGTCGAATCACTTGCAGGCTGAATCACTTACAGCCCTCGCAGAGGCTGATTAAAGAGCCCAGGGACCCTGGGAGTATCCAGCCTCTCAGCTACTGCCACCAGGGATAGGTTGCAAAAGTCGTTAGGGCTGGATGGGGGGGGGTGGGTGCTGGGCTGGTGGGTGGAGGGGGTGCCCAGGTGAGCCAGGCAGCTGTAGGGGAGAGGGTACCACAGGAGAGGAAAACAGCTCAGGAGGCTGGATGGTGGATGTAGTTTTAGAAACACGTCCAGCTCTTCTCTGTTCTAGTCCCTGTGGCAAGACTGTGATGTGAATCCAGTCACTTCCATTATTCAGGTGGGGAAAATGAAGCACAGCGAAGTTAAATGATTTGTTCAAGCCACTGCCTCAACATTCAAACCAGGATATTCCAACTCTGCGATCTTACCATTGGTGTCTTCCCCAAATGAGGGTGAGATGGAATCAATGGAGTGCATTGGAACATGGGATCTTGGGTGAACTGAGAAGCCACAGACTGGGCAGGGTGGCCAAATTTATCCCTCTGCCAGTTCTCTGACTGTCAGAGGATCTTCAGACAAAACCTCCAACTTCCATCACGCAACTCACAGTCCATTTGGGTAGACACACTCAGGCCTGTCTGAACAGCAACGTAAACATGGCCAAGCACCGAGACGCTGTGGGTCCTGACTCTTGAACCAGAGGCTATTATGGGAGTCCTGACTCCTCCTCCTCCTCATCTCATGCAAAGATGCAAACTGGGTCATGTTTCCAGAGAGCAGAGTTTACAAAAAGGGTGGCCTCGAGTGATGACAAGGGCATGCGCTTTGAAGTCAGAAAGCCTCAAGTTAGACTCTTGAATCCACACTTGTGTAGAAGCGTGACTTCAGGCAGTGTATTCCTTTTCTCTTAGCTCTAGTTTTCCTCATCTGTGAAATGGATCTTGTAGTACCTACCTTGCAGAGTTAGACCCAGCTCTCCCCCTGGAATGGGAGCTCCCTAGAATAGGGCCTGGAATACAGGAGATCTCTTTAAATACACACTGAGTAAATGAATTTGTTTTTAATATGAGGTCTGACAATTAAATTCCTGAACTCATCCTAGAAAAAGTGCTACACAACTCATTGGCAAATACCACTATGATCACCTTCAAAGTACTTCCCTTGGGGAGCTATGCAATGATGCCAGCACCTAGTCCACCCTTCAAAGCAATTTTGGAACTCTTTTTCTGGACTGGCCATCAGAGCTGTCATCATATTACACTCAATGTCCTGAATGTCATCAAAATTTCTTCCTTTCAATATTTTCTTTCTTTCTTTCTTTTTGTAGTTTTTTTGGCCTGGGCCGGGTTTGAACCCACCACCTCCAGCATATGGGGCTGGTGCTCTACTCCTTTGAGCCACTAGTGCCTCCCTTCAATATTTTCTTTATCTTCAGATAAAGAAAAAAGTCACTGGGGTCATATCAGGTTGAGTATGGAGGGTGTTCCAATACAGTTACTTGTTTCCTAGCTAAAAATTCCCACACAGAGAGTGCTGTGCAAGCTGGTGCATTGTTGTGATGCAAGAGATGTGAGTTGTTGACCAACATTTTCAGTTAAGATTTTCCAATCTGTTTTTCTATCAATGTTTAGTGGCTCTGCCATGCTTCTCACAGTCAGCTAATGATTTTAATATACAATTTGATAGATTTTTAAAATATTTTCATTAGTTCTACTCATTACTGACTGCCCTGACTTCTCTTCATCAGAGATACTGTCTCTCCCCTCAGAAAAATGTTTAATCTGTTTCTAAACTGTGTAGAAAAGTTTATCCTCACAACTTTGACTAACCTGACCCTGATTTCACTTCCACTCTTGCCAAGTTTAACAAGAAATTTAATGTTTTTTCATTGCTCTAACTCGAGCTTCAACATTCTCCAGATGACACACATAAAATCACAGAACAACAGTAACGAACACACTTAGCAAAACACCACCACATACGGACATGAACACAGCTGTGAGAAATTGGTATACCCAAGTTACCAAGCTATTTATACAGTGCTGCCAACGTAAGTGCATGGTGGCAAGTTCATAGACTTAATTGTTAGACCTTGTAGATCTGGCACATAATAGGTCTTCAGTAAGTAGTAGACGTGATTTTAATCTGGCACTCCTTAGACTTTGGGGGTCCCTTTCTTCCTTCTTATTCATGACTTCCCTTCCTGGGCAGCATCAAGAAAGATCCTGAGTCCTTGAGCCTCTTCTCCAGCCTTTACCAAACCATAATAGATAGAACACTTGGAGAATACAAAAACCCAACATGTGAAACAATTTCTCAGTCCATGGGGATCTCTTTCCATGACAGTACATTAGTCATCCCTCTTTAGATGGCAAGGATAGACAACTAACATAACCTGTCTTAAGCTAACAAAGGAGCTTATTGTCAGGAGTTACATAGCTTCAGGTATAGCGGGATCCAGATGCCCAGCCAATGTTCATCCATTTCTGATATTCATTCTCTTCCAGTTTGGATCCTGGGCAGGTTCTTCCCTTGTGATGGTAGGATGGCTGCCCAGTGTCAAAACTACCTCTCACCAGCTCAGCACTTTAGTAAAAAGAGGACTCTTCCTCAAAGGTTCAGATATAAGTCAAAGGACTGAATTTCCTTGGATACACTTGGGTCACACGTCAAGCAGTCAGCTCTATCTAAATCAACATGATCTGAGAGTGAGGGAGGAGCAGTTCTCCAAGGGCAAGATGAAAGTTCTTGATGGAAGAAGAGGAAAGGGATGCTGAGTAGGCTAAAACAGCCAATCTCTACCACATAGCAGGAAGCAACTTAACCATTATCGTCCCAACAATCCCAAAAAGTAGTTATAATTTTTTCTCATTTTGCAGAAAACCAAAGCCCAGAGTCTGGAGACCTTGCCAAAAGCCACACAGCGTGTCAATGGCAGATTTAGGATGGGATTCCCCAAGCCTGTGTTCTTGCTGGGACTTCATAGGAAGATGTGAGCCTTGCAGAAGGTCCTGAACTAGCATTTGGAAGGTGACTGGGAGATACAGATGGCCAGATCCCAGCCTCAGTACAGGAAATCTTCTGGGCCCATGCAGGAATATTGGGGTCCTTATTCTCATCTGTGCCAAGTAGCACAGGTCTTAAGATTAACCAGAAGCTTGATTTTCTTTCTTTCTCTTTCCTAAATCCCAAAGCATTTGCTACTAATGTTTGTAAATCTTGAAGTAAGCAATTTATTATTTTATTTTGGTTGTCTCAAGTCCGAAATAATTTGACCTTGGCATTAACAGTCTTATTTTCAAACATGTTTTTTGCAGCCTAGAAAGAGATTTCTTTGGAAAAGGTCCCCATTTCTCAAGCTTTATATCCTCACAGATCTTGGGATCTTCTAAGGTTTTGGATGGGTATGTCTCAAATCAGTCCTCAAAACCTACTGCAGATGCCGTTGTTCCCACCTTTCCTGGTCCACCTGCAGCCCCCATCCAGTTATAAGTCTCATCACCCCCTCTGCAGGTTGCCCTGACAGTTTCAAACCTGTACTTTCTCCTTTGTCCAATCACAACCCTGCTTATCCGTGCTTCACAAGAATGGCTTTGCAGACCAAGGGTCTGCACTCACAACTTATCCTGCCCTCCAATCTATCTGTAGAATCTTGTCTTTCAAGAATTTGTTCCACATGAAGTTTATAAAGAGCTTTTGAAACTGCAAAGCAATGTATATGATAGATGCTATAAAATCTAAGATAGTTTCCCCAGTTTATTCTCTCTCCCACCCTGACCAGTATCTTGGTTCCTTTCTCATTGAAAATTGGTGTATAGAAGATACATTTTTATTTTGGGTCTGTGCCCTTTACTAAACAGTAAGTGCCATGAAGGCATGCTTCCTGCCTATCTTGTTCATACTTATATTCCCAGCACATGGTGTTGTCCTGGTGTAGAGAGATGCTCAGTACGTGTTTGCTAGATGAATGCATGCATGAGCGAATGAATGAATGAGTGGGTAGAAAGCAAAGGTGTTGGAGTTAGGCACATCTGTTGCTTTCTAGCAGTGTGAACTTAGGTAAACGACTTTGCCTGACCTTTCTGCATTTCATTTTTCTTATCCTTAAAATAGGGATGTCATCATATTTCACTGAAAACACTGAAAGATCACCTATGAATTCACTGCTTGGCATAGCAAGTGCTCAATAAATGTTAACACCCTTCACTCTCCTCTTATTGGAGACTCCTCAATATGTACAATAGTGAGCAAATATTGGGTGTTTAGGAAACACTTTTTGATTAGCAGGTGGATAAATTTGTCAGCATGATGGTGAACACACAGCAGGTATGAGATTGCAATTCTTGGTTGAGAGAAAATTATGAGACATGTAACCGAATCAAGAATTCACAGCACTGAGGAGTCATAAAAAGTTAGGATGGGGAGGTTGGTGGGGTGCACGTGTGAGTGTGCACATGTGTGTGTGTGGATATGGATAGTTGTGTGCACGGAAGGAAAATTAGTTATTTAAAGCCCATTGGCTCTAGGTTCAAAACTTTAAGTTTAGAATCAGACAGGTACTAGTAGCCACTGGATGGTTTTAAGAAGGAATATAGTGGGGACTTTTTTAGCATCTGTAGGAAGGACAGACTTAAACACAGAGAGGCTGCAAAGGTTGTTCCTAATAATCTATAATGCAAAAGAAAGAAAAATGATTGCAGGCAGTCCCTGAGTTACAAACATCCAACCAACATACAACTTGCACTTCAGAACAGAGACTATTACAGGTTAACAAGTAAATGTACCTATTCAAACTTACATGCAAATTTAACTTAAGAACAAACCTACAGAACCTATCTCATTTGTAGCCTGGGAACTACCTGTATTAGGTATTCAATAAATCATGTTGACATCAAAAAATATGGACAGGCAAATCTTGAAGACTCTTTGGCTCCATAATTCAAGAAATATTTATTGGATATGGAGCAAAAGAGCAGAAGGAACCAAATGTGCTTTTTATTTTTCCTTCTAAAACTATACATGGATTTTTTTCTATTGCAAAATAATGTAGCCCCTACATAGACTATAATTAGAAAATGAAAGAAAAAATAGTCACCCCTAACCCTATAACCAGAACACAAGTGTCGATTGCATTTTATGACCCAAATCTATGACCTTGGGAGAAGGAATGGGTCAGCTATAGTCGCGATGGGGACATAGAGAAAGGTCAGAAGAATGTTGAAGAGAGGCCATTGCTGAATGCCCATGTTCATTTGCTTATTTGATCCAACCACACAAGGGAGACCTAAGAAGCAAAAACCACATCTTGACATGGGGTCAGAATCTCCTAGTCTCTTTGTGCAACTCTGAACACCAACAATGTCACGTTACCTCCAACATCATCACCAGGGTCTTCTTCCTTCCCCACAAGATAGTGGACATTTTAAGTTTTTGTCTATTTAGGGTCTGCTACCATTTTCTTATTTCATCTGATCTTGGAGACATTCCTCACTGTGTGTGGTCCTGGCACTGAGTTTTCTCTGATAATCATGTAAGTCAATGGTTGCTTAACTTGTCTACCCACTAAAACTTGTCCCTTTTCCATATTCTCCCGTTAGTATTTTGTTTGGGTAGGTTGGTTTATTTGCCTATTGGTCAGTATGTCGGCTGATAAACTAGATTTTTCGGGAAGGCAGATAGGTTACTAGCTTGACGATGTGATTCATCAATCATTAGCCCAACTGTCCATCTATTGGGCAGCCAATCCAACCCCACCCCAATGGAGGGGTGTATCAACCCCTCCATTGGCTCAACCATCACTTAGTTACTTCACCAGTCCGTCAGCCTGTTGGTCAGTCTCTCCATGAGCTTGCTAGCCGGGTGGCTCCTCAGTCAGTAAGCCTGTCAGTCTGTCAGTGGCCAGTGAGTGTATTGGGCCACACCCCTGACAAACCCCTCCAGCTGGTGATCTCAGTCCTCACCTGAGTGGGCAGGGCACGGAGGGAGAAGCTCATTTCCTCCCTGGTGAGGTCCTTTGAAGTGCTCTGTCAATCCTTGGAAATTTTAAATCAAAAGTTATTTATGAGGTACCAGAGTGAAAACAGCCTCATCATTCTAAATTACTAGCAGCCAACTTGGATTCACTCATTTTCTTTTCTCCCCTCCCCCCACTTTTCCATTTGGATTCACTCATTTTCTTTCAGAAATTTTTAAAATTCAGAACCATGGTTTCCCTTCTTGCCTCCACTCCCACCTCTGGGGGCTCCTTCTGCTCTGTCCCATTAGAAAACTGCTTCTCAGGAGCAGGTGACTTCATCTGCTGCTCCTAGTGCCAACCAAGCTGCCAAGGTCCATGAAGAGATGAGCCACCCAGCCTGGAGAGGAAGCTTGTGGGGAGCCAGGCAGGTTCCCAGGTCCTGGGCCTTGGGGCAGGGGCTTGTCACCCCAAGAGTCAGACATTAGTCCAGACTGCAAGGCCAGTTTCCACTTGGAGGCCCCTCACAACTGGGTGGATGATTCACCACAGATCCAGCAATGGGGTTAAAGAGTTGTTTTCCTGTGTGCTCTCTTTTCTTTCTGGGAGTGTGGGAGGCAGAGGCTGTTTAACATTCAGAGCAGGTTCAAAAAACCCTGAAAGAGTAGGTGGCACACTGGGTGCCAGGACACCTGGGTTCCAAACCAGCCCATGGCCAAGAACAGAGGAAGCAGTTGGCTCCTGGTTGCCTCCTACCTCCCCCATGGAGCCACTCTCTTCCCAGTTTCCTTATAACCACCTCCCTTCCTCACCTCCATCTCAGACTCTCTTGGTGCTCACCAACTAATCTCGAAGAACTGACCTTATGTGTGGAATTGAGCTGTCAAGTTAAATTCAACCACAGGTGTTTACTCTGTGCTTATTGAGATCAGAATCTCCTGTTTGCTCCTTTCAAGGGGCATAAATCTCCACTTATTTATGTACCAGATATTTGTTGAATACTCACTGCCTTTGAAACCCTGGAGTAGGTCTGGAGATACAGAGCTGAAAAAAGTACAAGGAGTTTAGAGTCTAGGCAGATCCAGGCATTCATAACATAATGAAACAAGAGTGTTTTATCTATTGAGACAGGTACTTCGATGAAAAACACCAGAGGTCTATGGGAGAGATTGTGATAAGCCTTAATATGGCAGTGGTTTGGGTGGCTGGGGGCTTCCTAAGTAGATGACTGAGCATGAAGATTAAGAATTACTAAGATAAAGGAGAAAGGGGGATCCTGAGGACAGGGTAGAGCAGGTGTCCAGACCCTGTAAAGGGTGGGAGTCTGAAACATCAAGGCATCAAAAGAAGGCCGCTTGCAATTGCAAGCAGTGAGTGTAGGGGGACTGAGATAAGGGCATAGAGATGCAGGTAGGAGCCTCCTTCTTTCTTTCATTATTACATTTTTCCCTCATTCATACACATATGCATAAGTTAATTACATCTACATTTCTTATTCATTCATGCATTTATTCAACAAATATTTACTGAATGCCTAGCAAACGCCTGCCTTTCTTTCAGAACTCACTGATCACAAGCAACAGAAACCAGGACTGTCTAATAGGGCTGATGGGGTGGTCATTGGAAGGATGCTGAAGAGCCACACAATCAGTGGGATGTGGGAGGAGCAGGTTTAGGAAAAAAGGTCATCTGTCATCTCTGGGAACCATGGAAACCATCTTGCAGCACGCCCTATATAGTCAACCACTGCCATAGTGATGGGTGTCCTATGGCAAGCCCCCTTTCTTTGTGGTGTCAAGTGCCAAAGTCCTGTTAGGAAGTTCAGTCCAGCTGCCATACATCTTCCTGCTACCACACTAGGTGTATGGGAGAAAGGGTCTAGCCCCTGGGCTTTCTCAGTGGTTAGCCAGAATCCAGACTTCCTGCTCCAACAAGGCGCAAAGGGGAGAGGTGGTTATTACCTGAGAAAGATCACAGAGGGTGAATAGACACTTGGTAGCCCCAAGTTATCTATAGTTCATTACAACCTTCAAATCCTAAAGGTCAAGCTAGGAACTCCCACAGCCTCCCTGGCAATGGTTCTCCCTTGGAGTTTACCTTCACTTATTTATGAACCAGGAATTGGTTGAATATTGCCTCCTTCAAAGCACCATGTGGGATGATGCCAGTACAAGCAATAGCTTCTCACACATGTCTAAGTGTGAAGCTGTTTTACCTCATGTCTGAGTTGCTCCAAAGCTATCTGCTCACGACATCCTTGCTGCCTCTCAGGTGTGTATGGGTGAAGTGGTAGCGGTGGGATATGACCTCCCAGGGTCAGATATGACTTGGCTAAGGCCACACGAGGCACGGGTGCTAAAGCCAGTACTTGGATCCAGGTTTAGCTGGCTCAAAAGCCAGGGCTCTTCTGCCTACAGTCCCCCGCCTTCAGGAAACCAGACCAAAAGCTCTCCCTCCTGGGTCTGGCTCTCTCCTGTGTCTTTAGCCCAAGCTTCCCAGCCACAGCCTCAGGGTCTTCATTTATGAACTGGGCTTCATAAAATCCTCCCTCTGGGATTCCCATGATCAGGTGAGAGTAAAGCAAGGTGAAGCCTGCTGAAGCTCTTTCGGAAGATCAAAGCTCTGCATTACCCTGGCTCCCCTGACCTCACCTCAGAGGTTGACATGGTGGGGCAGGCTGGGGTCCATGCAGGTATCCTCAATACAGCCTGCGGGCCACATGCAGCCCACCAGGTGTTTTTGCCTCCACTGCCTGTCCTGCTTAGCCACTGACTCATCCTGGGGCCCACAGTCCAGCCTACCAACAGTCTGAGGGACAGTGAATTGGCCTCCTGTTTAAAAAGTTTGAGGACCCCTGAAGAGAGTAGCAAGGCCTGTTGCTCCGGGGACAGGAAGGAGAGCACTGCCTGGCATTGTCCTTGGGTTAGTGGAGAGGTAGGAGGTAAAGGGCTTCATAGGCAGAGGAAACTCCCCCTGGGGGATCTGGTTATCGTGTTTGGGTGGGAGACAGATGGTCCTTCCTTTTTGAGAACCAGAGGCAGAGAGGGACTGCTCAGGCCATCTGCCCAGTGCGAGGAGGTTTCCATCTTGAGGACTGTTCCTTTCATCAGTCTGCAAAAGTCAGTTTGCTCGTTGAATCACACAAATGAGCACAAGTATGCACACACCATGTGTGTGTTGAGGGCAACAGGTGGGTGTAGGGACAAAACGGTCTCAATGTGTGTGGAAATCAGACATGCCCTTGAGGAGGTCTGGTGAACTAGGGGGATGAACCCCCCAGACACAGATATGCTGGAGGGTAGAGAAGTTTCTTGGAGAGAAAACGACTTCTGAAGAAGGGCTTGGGCCTAGAAGGCTGTCCCAGTCCCAAGAAAGGGACGGAATGAATCCCTGGAATTGTGCCCAGCCCAAGCTGGCATAGTATCTGGGTTCACTAGCAGCAGGCCGCCGGTAGAATGGAAAGTTCTTTGATGCACTGGGGTCTAAGCAGCCCTGCTGCAGGACTCCAAGAGGCAGAGGGCTGTTCTCCCCACTGTTGCCACCATGCCTCCATGCAGTTTTGGCATCAGAATGACAGAAGTGCAGCTGCCCCAGGAGACCGGGTAGGGGTGTGCAGCCAGGATACATGGACGTTCCTGGGATCTTTGGGCTGGAGGGGGTTATTTTACTAGGTGCCCTGTGGGAGACTCAGTTTATATGGGACACATTTAAATTTTCTCCCACACTGTCTTCTCCATGATACTTCTACCTTCCCATTTCACTTTTTTCTCTTTCTCTATTTTGAATTTCTATCCATCCATGTATCTGCTCACCATCCATCCATCCCCACCACCACCACACTTAGTGGTGAAACACCATGGTTAAGGAACCACTCTGCTATTGGTAGAAGCTTAAGTTATTTCTAGGCTTTACTTTCATAAACAATACTGCTATGAACACCCTTGTGCATGCCTTGGAATTAATTGAACACGTACTTTGTACCGGATTTGTCCTCTGTTCCTTTGTAATACTAGTGAAGTTTGTAGTGAGCTTGTCTGGACTTTACAGTCTTTGTAAACTGTTGGAGTGTTAGGACTTTGCTGTTACAATAGCATCCATAACTCACTGCCCCTAGTAGGTGCTTAATAAACATGAAATGAATGAATAAATCCATAAATAAAAATATTGAGCCTCCTATGGAGTCAAAGTATGGGCCTCAGAGGGGAGCTACACCTGGGTTCTTATAAATAAGCTCATTCCCACCCCAGCTGTCTGTGGCAGGCTGCTCCCAACATGTTTTGTATTTCAAAGCATTGGCATTTGTGCCCCTCTCTGCCCTTCAGTCTCTGTCTCTAGCCTCATCAGAGGCTTGGAAGTTAGAAGGGGGAGCAAGGAGGAGAATAAAAGAAGTGGAGGCCCTGGGCTCTGGGCCAGAGCTGGGCTCTTTCTTTCTGCCTCTGAGCATGAAGAAGCAGAGGCCAAGCCCCTTCCCACAGTACTCCCACTTAGCTCAAAACTGCAGCACCACTGTGCCTTTGCTGGTGCTGTTCCCCTGGCTTGGAATGCTCTTCCTTGCTCTGGCATTCATTCAAAAGCCACCTCCTAAATGTTCTCCCAAACTTTATGCTAGGCAGAACCAATCAATCCAATGTTCTGCTCTGTTGCATCTCAGGCAGCTGGACTGGACTATGGCCAGTTCTTGGAATGTGCTGTGAGTCTCACTGAGCAGGCACTATCTTTTGTCCAGGGATGGTGACCAGATTTTACTCCAATGTGTCAGCTCTGAACCATGAGTAGTGACTGCCCAGAGAGGTCTGTCTACAGCAGGACAGTCCAATCTAATTTTAATGCAAAACATATATAATTAAAAAATTTCTAGTAGCTTCATTCAAAAACATGAATAGATGGGTGGTGCCTGTGGTTCAGTGGGTAGGGCACCGGCCCCATATACCAAGGGTGGAGGGTTCAAACCCGGCCCTGGCCAAACTATAACAAAAAAAATAGCTGGGCATTGTGGTGGGCGCCTGTAGTCCCAGCTACTTGGGAGGCTGAGGCAAGAGAATTGCCTAAGCCCAGGAACTGGAGGTTGCTGTGAGCTGTGATGCCAAGGCACTCTACTGAGGGCTATAAAGTGAGATTCTGTCTCTTCAAAAAAAAAAGAATAGACAAATTAATTTTAATAATGTATTTTAACCCAATATATTCAAATATCATCATTTCAACATAAAACTAATATACAATTATTAATGATATATTTTCCATCACATTTTTCATTGGGAGTCTTTGAAATCCAACATGTATATTACACTTATATCTCAAGTCAGATCCAAAGTTTTCATAAAAAATACCTAATGTTGAGGTTGGGTGCATTGGCTCACACCTATAATCCTAGCACTCTGGGAGGTTGAGATGGGTGGATCCATTGAGCTCAGGAGTTTGAGATCAGCCTGAGCAAGCAAGAGTGAGACCCCATCTCTAGTAAAAATAGAAAAATTACCCAGGTGTTGTGATGGTGCCTAAAGTCCCAGTTACTTGGGTGGCTGAGGCAAGAGAATCTCTTGAGGCCAGGATTTTGAGGCTGCTGTAAGCTATGATGCCACAGCACTCCATTCAGGGTGACAGAGTGAGACTCTGTCTCAAACAAAACAAAACAAAACCTTGATATATATTTAGATTTTATAAAGTGTGTAGTTGAAAAAGTAGATTCATATCCTCAAGTTGTTCCAAACATTTGTAAAAATTTTCTAATAACTGAATTGTTAGTTGTTAAACTTAAATTAAGAATTCATTTTCTTGGTGGCACTAGCTGCATTTCAAGTGCTCAATAGCCCCGTGTGGCCAGTGACTCCAGTACCCAAATGCAGGTGTAGAGCAGTTCCCAGACTACAGTGTGCTGGGACCAGTTATGGACTGGATCTACAGCGGGGCAGTGGACATCCTGCACTGGACATTAGCCTTCCTAGTCTTATTTACCTCTTTGTCCCCAGCTCCCAGGGTGCTTGCTCCATCAAAGAGGGATAGCAGGTGTGTCAGAGTTGGATATGCTGAGAGTTGGCACACCGGACTGTCACGCAGAGCTGGTGCTACAGAGTCCCTGAGGTTCTTTGAAAAGGAGAGTGAGGACAGTAGGTGAGCATGTGAGAAAGATGGCTCTGATTTAGTTGGGGAGGAGGCCAGGGGGTGCACACGCCTGGGGTGGCAGCAGGCAGGAAGGAAGCCCTGCAGTGGTGCTGAGAGTCAGACAGGGAAGTTAGCACCCTGGCTCCTTCTGCTCTTGGAAGGAAAGTCCATACAACCAGTAATTGTTCCAGTCCTGGGGAAGGGCTGCCCTCCCTCAAGGGAGGGGCTGTATTGTTGCTGGATTTTAATTGCTATTGTGATGCATTGACCTCACTGTGAAGAAGGAGCAAGAAACCATAAGAAGCATGGAAAGAACAGGTCGTGGGATGAGAGGTTCTCCAAGCTCAGTTGAATTGCCAAGTGACCCTGGGCCAAGTGACCTCACCTCTCTGTGGCTAAGTTTTTTCACAGGGGGACTATTAGGATGCCCCTTGTGGGGTTGCGTGTATGTTTGGCGGGTGGTGGTGGTTGGGTTGCATGCCATAACCCATGAAAACCGTCCCTTAATCAGTCTGCCATGTAGTCATGCTGAGGACTCCAGCAGTGGCAGTTGTTGTCAACATTAGTGTTATCTCTTGTGTATGAATATCTATGACTTATTTTGGATGCAAGGATTGATATAAGAAAGTATAGCTATATAGATTGGAGACTCCCTGTTACCCCAGAGCAGGAAGACCTTTCAAAGTAGGTCTTCCTGGGTAGACTTGACCCTCCTCTGATCACAGGTGCTGATAGGCTTGCCTGGTGACTGTGCCTCAGTTTCCTTGTCTGAGAAATGGGGATTTTGATAGTCTCCTCCTCTCCCAAAGTGCTATTTGTGTTGATGTTATTTTTATCACTATTTTATGTGCAGCAGTATAGTCTTTGGCTTGTACATAGCCCAGCCAGACATCTGGAGGAGGCCATGAAAAGGGCAAGACAAGTGTCTACCACATGTGGGCAGGGAGACACAATCAGGCCTCTTGGCTCCACCACATTTCTTCAATATGGGGAGCAAGAAACCCTACACGGAGCACTGCAGTATGACCACAAATGATTGCTTACAGGTGCACAGTGTCACACCCTGGAATAATGGGGCAAAGTTAGCTCCAAGCACGTAACTAGAGGCTACATCCTTGGCAATGACAGCTTTACCAACAGCCAGCATTGGTGGTTCCCATAAATAGCTCCCCATGGAGATTTTTTTTAAGTACAGATTCTCAGGTCCTGTTCCAGACCCATGAACCTGGATCCCTGGGAAATCTGTACAATTTTCAAGCTCTCCAGATGATTATGATGCACAGCCAGACTTGGAAACCACAGGCTCTTTGCTCCGAAGTGGGAGTTAGTATAGGCATCAATATAATGCCCACAGAACAGACCTGAAGATATGATTTTACAAACAAAACAAAACTGCTCCCAAAGTGCTCAGCTATAATGACAGATGCATACACTCCAGCCCAAAGAATTAACTAACAGTAAAGAGTATGGTGGGGTGTATTACCACATGACTCTTAGTCTTGATGGTTCTCTTTGGCTTGAATGCAGCTCACTTTTATTTCTAGCATTGTGACTTCTTTTTCTTTAAGACCTGTTTATAAAATCTTGTTTATAAAGCCCACTTTAACTGCATCCTGAGAAAAGAAAGTAGAGAGTAAATGATAGGTATCAGATAAGAGTTAAAACCAGCCCATCTAAGAAATTTCACTTCCAGAGAATTACAGAGCGATACTAGCTTGAGTACACAAGAAAATATGGTAAAGACATTCATCAAAGCATTGTTTGTGATAGCAAAAAAGCAGAAATGGTTGTCCATCTATGGTTCAATGGATTTATGACCTGTTATTTATGTACACAGTGAATGTTATTTCACAGTCTAAATTAATGCAACACATCTATGTGTCTCAATACACATGATTCTTAAAAAAGCAAATTGCCAAATCATATCTATTATGTGATTATAAAAATTCCAAAACACAAAAAAATTCCATATATAGTTTGTGGTTACACCTATACAGAGAAACAAAATTAAACTCATATGGAAATTATACCCATCATCTTCAAGTTAGTGATTACTTCTGAGAAGGAAGGGATAGATCTGAAAGAAATAAAAGTAAATATCAGCATATACTAAGCCTCAGTGCTAGATCAGTGTATACTATTATATTCTTTACTTTTAAATATGTTTGAAATATTTTATAATAACAATAAGCAAGGCAAAATTAGAGAAATCAGAGGGAAAATTTCATGTAGATGGGGAAGAACAAAGATAAGTCCTGGAAGACACTGGATTCATTATGGTTATATTCTGAAAACTTTTAGAGAATAAGAATGACTCCCTTTGTTATTGTGAAGCTAAAGTCTTTGTCTTTTGATAGAGGTGTTTAACCCATTTATACTTACTTCATAGCTGATATTTGGTCTTAATTCTGCCATTTTAAAGTATTTCACCATTGTTTGGGTCTATAGCTCTGGCAGCTCAGAGAGAGGGTAACTTTCACTAACACATGCTTCTCCACAGCTCAGTAGTCACACACTCCACCCATGCACATGGAATGTTATCAGAAGATTTTGGCTCAGTAAGTGTTTGGACAATAAGGGCTTAGCTAGTGCCATGTCTTTTAATCAAATTAACCTGAAATAGAAATGACATAAAAATGAGTAATCTTCATCCAGAAGTGGACATTACAATACAACTTGGGACCTCTTTGAGCATATTATTAAAGAACATGTCTCTTTGAGAAGCAGGGAGGCATGATAGAAAAAGACAAAGATTTAGAGTCAGGCCCAAAACAATTTCATATAGTGTTTGCTGCAGCTGGACACTGGCTCTCTCTGAGTGAGTGTTCGACACTTGACCCCACCCAGACAACAGACTTAGAGTTGGATAGCCCTGGGTTTGAGTCACATCTCTTACACTTCCCAGCTCTATGCCCCTGGATGAGTCATTTCATCACTCTAAACTTTAGCCCTTCATCAAAAATGAGGACACTTATATCTACCCAGTAGTGTTGTTGGTGAATTGAACGAGATAACCAGCATAAACCCTTAACATATAGCCTGTTGGTAGGTCTTATCTTCCTTCTCCCATCCTTTGGATATTGACATGACCCATCTCATTTCCTCCTCCCAAGGGAGAGAAGTGAGTCCCAGAGGAAGGTTAGTGTTGGCCCTGCACCAAGTCCATCAGTGAACTGTCACTCTGTGCTGTGGTCTCTTTGGGAAGACAGGGAGTTTCTGGTGGCTTAGGGGTAGGAAGGACCCCTCTTCCCCATGCCCAGCCCCCATCCAGGGAGTGTGGAACTAGCCCTCCAGTTGCTCCCAGCTCTCTTTCTGAGCTTGCATCAGCAGAGAGGCACAGCATGCTGAGGCCTGGCTGGGCTGTCTGCACGCTCCATGTGCCCTGGCCCCCATACACCATTTGTTGAGCAGCAGAACAGAATTTTCTCATAAATAAACAAGATCTTGGGTTTCACATTGGGGAGGCGATGACAGAAGAGGGCCTGGGGCTCTCGACGTTATCTGCACCCAGGCCTGCCAACTCCTGGCCGTCTGAAAGAGCCAAGAGGAGAGAGGAAGGAGACCCTGGCCAAGAGCACATTTTTTGGTCGTGGAGTCACTGCCTGGCAGTTAGCCGCAGCTCCTCTCATTTCCCGCGACATCCCTCACACTGGCCACCAGGGACTCTGGGGCTGGACATTTACCAGAACCTCTGCCCAGCCAAGTGCAACCACCTGAACTTTGTTGTTAGGGAGTTAGGTTAGAGGGATGGTCAGGGCCTGGGCGGTGTCAGGCCTGGAAAGGAGGGCATCTAATAGTTTCTACTCTAGATCACCCATCCTGTCCTGTCTGAGAGAATCCTCAGCTCAACCCCCAAACAAGGCTTGTTCCAAGCCCAGTGCTGCCTGAAGAAGAAACTGAGGAAAATCCCACCAAAAAAGAGCCACCCCCCCCCAGCCTCAGGACACTGGAAAAAATGGAAGGCTATGCAATAATAAAAAAGGATGAATCCTTGCCACACGCAGAAACATCACGAGTCAGAAAGGGTGAAAGAAACCAGACATAAAAGAATATATGTCATCTTATTCTATTCACATGCAGTTTAAAAACAGACAAAATTGATCTATGATGATAAAAGTCAGTGTTGGGGTTACATCTTGTGGGAGGGAGGACCAACTAGGAAGGGGCCCAAGGGAGACTTTGGGTGCTAGGACTGTTCTATATTTTGATCTGGGTGGTAAGTACACAAATGTGTACATAAGGAAAAAGACTGAACCGTATACCCAAGATGAATGTGCTTTTGTACTTTGCCATTTGTAGGTTATACCTCAATAAAAAGTTTTCTTTTGATAAAGGATCCTGAAAAGAATTATATCAGATTATCTCCTTTAATTAAAGCCTTACATTGGCTGTTTGGAAATAAAGTCTAACTCCTCACCATGACCTAAAAGGCCCTCTCTGATATGACCCTTCCAATCTCTCTCCCTTTATTTTGGGCTATGTTCCCTGTCAGACCCTCTGGAATTTTTCTATTCTGGGACCTCATATAATACATTTCCACCTCAGGGCCTTTGCACATCCTATTCTTTCTGCCATAAATGTTCCTTTCCCAATTCTTAGCAAAGATGACATTATTCAGTCCTCAGTGCTCACGTTGGGCTCCCTAGTGCCTTTACGGAGAAGATGCAGCAGGCATTTCACTTGTCTTTCTTTTGTACAATTCCTGACCATTTGTTTAAAATAACCTCATCCTAATGACTCAAGTACATCGCCTTGTTTTATTGTCATCCTAGCAGTTATCACCACCTAAGGTGATTCCTCTTATTTATAGCATCTGTGTTCATTCCTGTGTTGTCTGCCGCCTCCCCTTGGATATGAGCCCTGGGGCCGTATAGAGCATCCTGCTCACCCTGGGCTCCCTAGTGTCTACATATAGAAGATGCAGCAGGCATTTCACTTGTCTTTCTATTGTACAATTCCTCTTCATTTAACTTGGAGTTCCACCTCTTCCCAATTCTCAGACCATGTGGTCTGGATGGAGTTTCTGATCTTTCCTATTGGGCTAGACCCTGAGTGGGTGTGAGGCTGAGGCTGTGACTGCTGCCACTGCAAGGAGGAGGGAAGAACTGAGAGATGCAGGGAGACCAGGTTTCGGAACTATCACTTGAGGTCTGGATGAAGCTGCATCTGAAGCCAGACCTATTCCTGGACTTTCCAGTTACATGAATCATTAGAGTCCCATTTTGTTTCTTTTTATTTTTTTGAAAGAGTCTCACTATGTCACCCTCGGTAGAATGCCATGGTGTCACAGCTCACAGAAACCTCACACTCTTGGG
This sequence comes from Galagoides demidoff, assembly GCA_963574575.1. Taxonomy (NCBI): domain Eukaryota; kingdom Metazoa; phylum Chordata; class Mammalia; order Primates; family Galagidae; genus Galagoides; species Galagoides demidoff. Next base: position 18,980 of record CAUYQV010121660.1, read on the forward strand.
CTTAAGGGATTCTCTTGCCTCAGCCTCCCAAGTAGCTGGGACTACAGGTGCCTGCCACAATGCCTGGCTATTTCTTGGTTGTAGTTGCCGTTGTTGTTTGGCAGGCCTGGGCTGGATTCAAACTTGCCAGCTCCGGTGTATGTGGCTGGCACTCTAGTCACTGAGCTACAGGTGCTGAGCCTACATTCCCATTTTCTTAAGCTACTTTGTCTGGCTGAGTTGTCTTGCAACCAAATGGACACTCTGGGCCAAGCCTGTTGCTGGTTGTGGAGGAAACTGAGGACAACCTGACGGTCCCTAGGGGGCAGTATGTGCTGTCTCCTTCTCTGATGAGGATCAGATTGGTGGTAAAAACAGTACATCTTTCCAACAGTGGGAGACTATACAGATGCTCAAAATGTCTGCTGAGTAACAAGTAAATCGGTGACTAGAAGGACAGATAGGTGAATGAATGGCTGAGTGGGTGGATGAGTGATGAATGGAAAGGTGGATAAATGAGTGAACGGATGGATAGATGGGTAGGTGGGTGGATCGATACGTAGGTGAATGTCTTGCTGTCATGGGATGTTCATTATCACAAGGCTGTAGGAAAAACCTGGAACTCCAAGGCGAAGAAGTCACTGGTTCTGCAGGGTCTGAGTTTGCAGGGTGTTACAGAGGAGTGGGGCTTAAACTGCATATGTTGGGAAAAGGTCAGGAAGGGCCAAAGGATGAGTACATATTGGAACTTTCAAATATTTGAAACTCACCAACCCTGTGAGGTTGGTAAGATTACCTCCACTTGGAAGATAGGGAAACTGAGGCTCAGAAAGATAGCATGGCCAGCTGGGATCACAGAACCAGGAAGTAGTGGCTGGGTCGGAAACCCAGGTCTGGCTGAGCCTGGGCACTCCTGCGGCTCTCCTCCCAGCACGCTGCTCTGACCCTCTCTGCCGTGTCAGAAAATGCTCTGGGAGGACAGCGTTCTCAAAAGTCCCACCCTGGTGATGCTCAGGGCCTCCCGGGAGGCCTAGGCCGGATCCTGCCCACCCCTCGGAAACTCATGTCAGCGACCTGACAGCTGTATTCCACTGGCCAGCCACAGCTGCCACTGAGGCCCTTGTTCCCGATGCTGAATGTTCCACCACTTTTTCCTGGCACCCCAGGCCTGACGGCCGCTCAGGAAAGCTACTGTACTTGTGAGAAAAGTGAGGTCAGTGCATGTTTCCATTTATTCGGAGAAGGAAAACAAAAACAAATATTCTCACTACTGAATGTGCTTTTTATTCAGCAGGATCCATCCTCAGAAGGCTTAATTTATGGTTCACTCACGTGGCCCTGAGCATATTTACTGTGGACATCGTGGGGAAGTCTGGAGGGGCCTGTTGTCCTGGTACATTCTGGCAGGGGCCAGGGAGTGACAGAGAAGATGGTGGGGTAGGATAGTGGCAGTCATGATAGGCTGGGGGGTACACAGGAGAGTGAGTAGGGTTGGCTACTGGCACTCTGCTTTGCACATGCTGTTCTGGTGTCTGGAACATCTTCCTCTATTTTTTTTCATCTGGCAAACTCCTACCCACTCTTCAAAGCCCAGTTCAGTCTTTCCTGACTGGTCTGTGCACAGTTGGCCCTTCCTCCTTGGAGCCTTCCAAGCTCCCTGCCTATCCATCATGGGTTAGGCCACCTGGTAGTCCCCCTCTAGACAGGGAGTTCCTTGGAGGCAGGAACCATAGCAACACACCTCTGAAAGCCCAGTTCAGGGCATGGCACATGGTGAGTGACTTGTGAGGGCCAGTGAGAGGAAGCTTAGGGTGGGAAAACCTGGTGGAGTTTCTGAAGCTCTGCAGGACAATGGCCTGGAGGGGAAGACTGCCAGAGTTAGGAGTGAGTGGGGTTCATCTGACATTTGAGAATAGACTCAGAAGGTAAGATTTAACCGTGGGAAAGAAGGCATGGCTGAGATGGGGTGGGGACAGCTGAAAATCACCCTCCTCAGGTGAGTCACTTTGTCCACATCCAGGCTCACTTCTCAGTTCACAGATGTGGACCTGGCACCCAGCGGGGCCTGTCTTGTTCAGTTCATTCATGCCAGATGCTCCCCAGACCTCTCTGGGCTCCTGCCTCAGTCCCCTTCCTCTCCCCTTGCAGGGCCTAGGAGATCTATGTTCTGCTTGCTGGCATTTTCTGGGCATGTGGTCAAACGTACAACTCCTGCCTCCCTCCCAGCCTCAGTTTCCTTATCTGTGAAATGAAGGTCATGATCACCGCCTTGTTGGGTCATAAATGAGGTTCTATGTGCAAACCGCTTGGCGCAGTGCCTGGAACAGAGTACGCGCTCAGTTCCTTCCTTCCTTCCATGGTTTCTATTTGACCTTTACTTCTGATCATGAAGTCTGCCCCCAACCCCAACCTCCCCTAGCAAAGGTTTGTCCCACCCTACAGTCTTGGCGGCCACCACTTAGACCTGTCCCCAGCATTTGTGCCCCACAGCAGCCTCGTGACCTTCATGATGTATGGTTTGGGTCAGGCGGGTGTCAGCTGGCTGCCTGCCCCATTCTCCTCACCCCCTCCAGACTGAAGGGTTGGGAAACTTGACTTCATTTATTTTTATACACGAAAGAGAGAGGGAGAGATGGCAGCCAGGGTGGAGGGGGCAGGAGGGGCTGGGAGAGCAGGGAGGGGCTCAGGGGGCCTTGGGCCCCTCTTGTCTCCTGGTTGCCCAGGTCTGGCTCTGTGCCCCATGACCAAGGAAAGCTGCAGCTTCTGCAAAACATGCTGACAACCTCTCACTACAGGTACAGGGGTTGTTGGGGGCTTCAGAAGCCATGCTTGCCACTCACAGTGGTCTAGGTCCCTTTTCCTCCTCCTCTTCCTCCCCGGCAAGTTTCATCTCTGGAGGCTAGGGAAACGTTGCCTATAAATTACTCTCCTTCACAGACAGCGCGTTTTTCTTTATGAATCATGCAGGATCCGCCTCCGGCCTCAGTGTGTGTAAAACAACAAATCAGGAGAAATTTGACTTGACCCAAGTAGGGAAATTTCCATCCATCACAAGAGGAAAATGTTGGCGCAGCAGGGAGGGGCACAGAGCTGGTGACAGCCCGAGGGGGGCGAGAGGCAGGCAGGGGTGCAGCCTGGTCTCTCCTGTGCTCTGCTGGGTGGGAGATGGAGGCCCTGCAGAGGCACCAGCAGGCTCTGGCAGCATCAGGTTCTGGGGTGGCTGTAATTGCCTGGCCTCTCAACTGGCTCTCCCCAGACCTTCTCTCAGGTTCCTCAAAGCTTTGCAGGTCTCCTTGATCAAAGTCACCCATCCTGCCACACGGAACTACACAACCCCCCAACAAAGTCACAGTCCTCCACACTCTTGCATCTTTGCACATGCTGTTCCAGATGCCTAAAATGACACTCTTCCCTTCCCAAACACATCCCTCTCTTGCCCCACCACAAAAACCAGACCAGGCTTCTCTATCCCCAGCAATTAGCACACAGTAAGTGCTCAGAAGAATTGTTGGATGGACCCCCAGGTACGCTGACCAAGATTGGCATAGAGGAGGTGTCTGGGGAAGGCCTTCCATGTTTAGCAGCCTCTGATAGACCAGAGGCCCCAGGCAGGGCTTTAAGCACATTGGAGGCTAATAATATGAGATGGAGTTAAAGAGAGAACAGTTAGGTGTTGGGATATGAGGGTTCCTTCTATTGAGGGATCATTTCGGCCTTGGCTACATGCTTCAGCCCAGAGAACCATCTAACCTGCTAACATTCTAACTTACTGCCTGCCCCTGTGAGTTTGTGACTCTCATCTGGGTCCCAGGTCAGCTGGCAGGTGACCCACTGTATGGCTCAATGAACAGGCTCTCCGTGAATACAGCTTTCATGTTCCCCTGAGCCTCTGAGGTCAGACATACAACACCCAACATCCAATGTCCCTCTTGCCCCCATACACATGACACCCCTCCCCCATCTCTCCCTCCCTCTCCACATCAAAGCCCCCACTTGACTTCAGGGAGGAGCTTTAGCTAAAGAAGGGACAGGGAAGTGTGGGGAATCAGGCGCCAGGATAAGGAAGATGAGGGTGGCTCAGAGAGCTCTCGCAGCTCCTGGGGGTGGAAAATGCCAGATACAGGCCCCATTCTGGAAGGCTCTAAACACATCTTTGACCAGATGCTACCCTAAACTGAGTACTAGATGTGGTGTCAGGAGACCTAGGTTCCGGTCCCAGTATTGTCATCAACTTGTCATATGACCTTGGAGAACCCTTTTTCTTTAGCCCTCTATTTTTTGTGTTCTTGAAAAATAATAAGTAGAGCTACTGTTTGTTGCCATCTTTCTTCATGCTGGCCACCAGGCTAAGCACTTTCCTGCAGTCCTCTCCACAGCACTGTCTTATAGGAATCACGGCTGTGCCTGTTTTCCAGATGTAGAGCTCAGCTCCAGTGGTGACTGACTTGAGGTAGAGGCAAGAATTTCTTTCTGAACCATCACCCCGCAGAGGGCGGTGAAAATGTCATCCCTAAAGGCCCTTTGCCTCTGACATGAAGAGATCATGTCCACCATCCTCTGGGGAACCTTCTAAGCATAGTTGACTGGCCTAGGTTTCCCTACACCTGCTCTCCCAAGCCCCTGTCCTGACCACCACACCACTTTCTACTGTGGCTACTGTGATGTGGTTCCCTTTCTTTCCATGGGAGCCAGCATGGGGTGACCCAGTGCAGGTGCTGGTGGGGTATGCCCGTCCTTCCTGGGGCCCACAGTTTTGGAGGGTGTGTGCTAGAGAGGCGGGAGCCCCAGCCTCTGGTCTCTGGGGCCTCAGCCAGTGGCACCCAGAGTGGATCATTTTTTAACACTTCCTGCTTGTATATGTCAAAATCATTTTCAGTAATAATTATAGAATAATCAGTAACAATTATTATTCTCCTGTTTTACTCTCCAGCTTTAATCACTGATGATTAAAATGAATAAATTTTGATTTTTAAAGATAGTATTCAAATTTGCTAAACAGTTTCATGCACAAACGAAAATTGGCACTTAACAAATAAAAAGCTTACACCTCACAGTTTGCGCTCTGTTTCATGTTTTCCTTTCAAACTCTAAGTAGTCACATAGAATGACAGAATTGGAGCAACCCACATTCTGTTTTTTCATCCTTACAATCACTCTGCTATCACACTTTAAGTGCCAGAGAATTTGTGGTATCGTGAGAATTGGAGACATGGGCTGTGCCCAAGATGAGCTTGAATGATTCTGAAATGTTAGGAACTTAGTCTGAAAATGAACACAGAGCAGCATGAGGGGAGTTCTTCCAACCAACTGCCACGTAGGATACAACATTATTTAAGGAGAAGTAACAATAATGCTCTAATATAAATCTTACTACCTATTATTAAAACCCAACAGTAATCACTAACTTCTTTAGAACTAAGACCATTGTGGGTGGGAGGAGCAGTATTTTATCAGAGACTTAGAATTGCCAGCACATAGTGGTATTAAAAAGCAGGTCAGCTTGCTTTATTATTGCTTTGCAGTTCCCTACAGACAACGTACCTCCTTATTTCCTGCACCCTGTGCTAATTAGATGCCCCTGAGCCACCTTCAACCTGCCCATTTTCAGCCACTGTCGCTGTACCTCTCCTCCACCATCTGAGAAGCACTGTACCTGCCCCTCACTCACTCAAGGACTCTCTCAACAAAACTGGGTAAGGCCCAGGCACAAGTAAGGGCTAGAAATGCAGAGAGGACCATGGCTGCTGCCGCGTGGATCACATGGCCTGAAGGGAGAAGAAGGTTAATGAACAGCCCATTCCTTATAATCTAAGTCAGCCCAGGCTTCCTGGGGACTCTCAGGTAGACGGGGACTGACCCAGCCTGGAACAGCAGAGGCGTCAACTAGACAGAACCTAGAGACAATAATTAAAGCTGATCTTTATTGAGCACTTACTGTATGCCAGAGATTGTGTTACTCATTTGCTTTATTTTATCTTATTTTAACTCTCAGAGTACATATAGTTGATCTTTGAGCAAGGCAGGGGTGAGGGTGGGGGGGTAGGAGTGCCGACCTCTTGTGCAGTCAAAAACCTGCGGATAACTTTTGACTTCCCTATTGTCACTAATAGCCTACTGTTTACTAGAAGCCTTACCAATAACATAAATAGTCCACGAATGTATATTTCGTGTGTCGTATGTGTTATAGCCTGTACTCTTACAATAAAGCTGGAGAAAAGGAAATGTTGCTAAGAAAATCATAAGGGAGAGAAAATATATTTACTATCCATTAAGTGCAAGTGGATCTTCGTCAAGGTCTTGATCCTCCTTATCTTTTTTTTTTTTTTGAGACAGAGCCTCAAGCTGTCCCCCTGGGTAGAGTGCTATGGCATCCCAGCTCACAGCAACCTCCAACTCCTGGGCTCAAGCGAGTCTCCTGCCTCTACCTCCCAAGTAGCTGGGACCACAGGCACCCGCCACAACACCTGGCTATTTTTTTTGGTTGCAGCCATCATTGTTGTTTGGCGGGCTGGGCTGGAATCAAACCCGCCACGTTAGGTGTATGTGGCTGGAGCCTTAGCCACTTGAGCCACAGGCGCTTATCTTTATGTTGAGTAGGCTGGGAGCGAGGGAGGAGGTGGTAGGTGTTGATGCCGCAGAAGAAAATCCGCATATAAACAACTCCATGTTGTTCAAAAGTCAACTGTAATTAGATTCATAATAATGTCTTGATATGCCATGTACTTCCGTTTTTGGTTGACATGTAGCTCTCTTTTATTCTATATTCATTATTCAAGGAAAATGATGAACCCAACGCTCACCCAAGCCCTTGAACATTATCAACAGTGTATATTTCTCGGTAAGCTCCTCTCTTGTCCTTCCTGACCTTCGCGTTTGTCATTTCCTTGCTTTTGAAACATACATTCATAGTTGTTCACAGACATATGTATGCCTGAACAATATGTTGTTTAATTTTTCTTGTTATAAAAAGTGTGTTCCAGAAATCCCAGACTTGCTTTTTCTCTCTGAACGTATGTTTCTAAAATTCATCCATGTTGCTGCATGCAGTTGTATTTTATTCATTTTAACTGTTGTAAAATAAACCATCTGTGTATACGCCACAATTTATTCACTCATCCTCCTGTGCGTCGGCATTTAGGTTACTCCTAATGAGTTTCTGTTGAGTCTATACCTAGGATGGGAATTACTGGGTTTTAGGCTATGCAAAATTCAATTTATAAGACCCCAATTGATCTCCAATATTTACTTTCACTTACAATGTGTAAGAGATACTGTTGACCACCTATCTACATGTCTGATTTTGTCAAATTTCTTAATTTTTGCAAATCTAAGTAGGCATGATTTGCATTTTCCTGTTACTAATGAAATTGAACATCTCTTCATATTAGCCACATGTATTTCTTCTTCTTAAAAATACTTTTTCCTGGCTCGGCGCCTGTGGCTCAATCGGTTAAGGCGCCAGCCATGTACACCCAAGGTGGCGGGTTCGAATCCCCAGCCCGGCCCGCCAAACAACAATGATGGCTGCAACCAAAAAATGGCCGGGCGTTGTGGCGGGCGCCTGTGGTCCCAGCTACTTGGGAGGCGGAGGCAG